>CM053787.1:851260457-851470457 GCA_028749045.1 Cupressus sempervirens
CACTATAGAATGAATATTTCACATTTTAATTGAATAAAACCCTTAACAAGAGTTTTCACTAAATGAACCTTTTACCTGTATGTTGTTTCCAGATTCAATTATGTTCAAGTTTTTCATTAATATTTGGGATTTCAATTATGTCAACATTTTTGCATCCACATTTGGAACACATTTTTTGATCTATCACAAGGATAATAGAGAATGGGGGGAGTTTTTTTAACTAGTTTTGAACTTTTCTATTATTTTCCTTATAGTTTCTATCATCCTGATGATAGGTCAAGAATTCTAAATTGAAACATTGTTACAAAAATGTTAACACAATCAAATTCAAAAACATGTTAATATCTTATGAATTTTAGAAATCTACTTGCTCTTAAGGGAACCTTAGCTTGATTTCTATTATGCCCCCATATTTGTTGTTGCAGGTTCACTGTTGGCCGGGAACTTGCAACATTGATTGCTACCTGTAGCATTCTACCTAAGGCTTGGGAGGGAATTTGTAGTGTTTCCAATAGTAAGGAAAATAGTTTTCTTCTGATACAAGATGGAGTGGTGGCTTATGTGATCTTTCCTTCTTTTCATAAAGAAGATTTTATGGTCCTAGATAGTAAATATGAATAGAGCAGTATCTAGAATGTGGAAATCTATAAAGATTGCCCCTGCAAAAGTAATGCCACATCAAAAATCTCCATAAAATGTGGAAAATTCAATGAGAATCAAAATCTTTTGAATATTGACTAGTCAACATTAGTTGATTAACTATCATTAATTTTTTAAAAATTGATACATATACATATATGCTCAAATTTAAAGGAAACATAATTTTGTTACCAAATTACCAATACTAGATACCAGATACCAAATGGTCTAACCATGATGATCAATGTTTAAATGAGCTCCAGAACTTGTCTAAGAACAGAAGGGTGAGAATATTGTAGGAGCGCTTTACCACCCTACCACGAAGCTGTTAAGCTTCCCTAGAATCTTTCCTAACATGAAAGATACCCAACCCAACATTGAGGAAGGATAACCATGCAAAACTATGAGCAATAGTGGAATTGTGTGGTAAAAATATATCATGTCCTAAACCATTTGTAATCACTCAGACACTTGCAATCACATATTTAGATCACAATCCATGTTTTGATAATCAAAATAAATTAATCATCCTTATTTCTAGTTCACATCACCACCTTCATAAACACATGTTATATATTTAAGTAACCATTGTAAGTAGGTCATAAAGTGGTATCATCAGCAATGTCACGTAAAAAGCATCTCATAATCAAAATAAGGCTTATCAACTTTTACATAAAAAGCATATCATCCTCAAATCATATGTTCAACCAATATGGTATGAAGGATAAAATGATCACCTAATTAGCTACATGAAAGAAATATCTTATTAAAATTTCTATAACAAATTATTCCTAGCATTTTCATGAATTGATCAATGTACAAAAAACTATGTATCTCTACAAACAATTCTAGCCAACCTATAGTGAAGAAATATAGCCAAATTGCGCAACAATCTATGACCAATCATTGCTATAGTGGTTCAGTTATAAGTTTAAATTTTAACTAAATTTCCAATGTTTCTCTGAGTGTCTTAATTATTTTTCTAAGGACACCATGTACAATACTTCATTCATGTAATGTATCCAAACATTGAAGCATCTTGCAGTTAATACATTTGTATCAATAATTCCATTTAAGAACTTAGAAGGATTCAATACTAATCCTAAAGGAAGAATTTCAATATAGATATTATAAATTTACCACAAAACATTAATTCTGCCTTCATGACTCTATCAAGGATCATAACCATAAGTAAAAAGTAGTCTCAAATACATAGTTAGATCAACTAAAATCACTACGAACCAAATTTAACATATCTACATAGGTACAATTTTTATAGAGTCTCCTTGTGCACATTTTCTAACAGAAAAAATCCAAAGTCACTAGGTTGAGAATTGGTTTATACTTGATTTTGTTGATCAAAGGATATGACAAAGAAATATCATATTCAAATAAATAGCTTATGTTATTACAACTACAAATGGGAATATCCTTGCATTGATTCCTATAATAGATATCTGAACATATCTACATCACTGAACATCTTACTCATTAAACATGAAATTTCTATTTACACCTATAGGTTTCTTTGTACAATAGATACCCCATCATTGGGGAAAAAAAATAAATTCAACAAGGAATATAATCATCCTAGATATTTTCTCATTAGCTAGTCACTCAAGAAATATAGTCTCTAAATGTTATCATCCTCCCATTATCTCTACGTAGTAAATTATAATTTGAAGTAGACGTTCCACTAATTGCCTTAGTCCTTTTTGTGGGTATTGGTATGATTGCTTTACTGCAAGGAAATAATACCCTACTACCCAACACAATTGAATTGTGGTTGCAAATTTTAGTTTCTCAATAGACTCTTATCCCCAACTGGAAATTTTTGGTCTAATAGTATGGCAAAACACTTCTTATTTGGACCATTGGATGACATTTTTCTGTAGTATGGTAGAGGTGAGAGAAATTCAATTTAATTTGAAAGATACTCTTAGAAGGAAGCTGAATTCAATAACAATAATTTTGAGCTTGTAGAGAATGAAACATGCAAAGTACTCTTTCTATTATACATACCCACAATGATAGAGAAAATATGCAAATCAAAAAGATGTGCACCACCATCTCACTTCCAAACTGATTTCCAACAAATAATTTTTCAAACAGAGATCTAGATTCAACCAAGAGAAAGGAACCTAATTCAATGAAATTGTAGCAAGATGTCTATTCTCTCTATAGCTTTAGAACTAGCAGGCTCTCATTAGATTTCAATATATTAAAGTGCAAATCAAAGCAAAGCAGAGCTAAGAATAGAGCAAATAGAATACAATAGCAAATTTCTAAGGATCAACCTCAATGCAATGGTAGTAATAACCTTCTCTGCATACCCCAAATTTGAAAGTAGCACAAGTAGTGGCACGACATGCCAAGAATGCCAAGATTTCTATTGTTGCAGTATGTAGCTATCTTAAGATGTGTTGGCTAAGCTAAGTATTCTTCCACTCTTTATCATGATTTTCATGTCCCACTTCTAATAAAGCTTAGTAAAATAGACAAATTAGGGCAATGATTTAGCCACACTCCCATATTGAATAAAAAAAGAAAGAAAAAACATTCCTACTTTCTACCATTTCCCTTATACAAAGACTACCCCATTTATGCCATTAGGGTTAGGTTTCAATTATGTAATAATAACTAACTCCTTCCTCACAACCCCATACAAAATTCTAAATTCTTATTAAGTTATCAACAAAATCCAGGTGGCAAGGAGATAACCAATTTATTCAAGTAAGGGGAGAGTGGGTTGTGACATCATCTTCTGATCTGCTGCCCTAAAGGGCCATGATGCTAAACTAGCCCTTGTTCATAAGGGAGCTGTCAACTGATTCTTGCATATTTTGGAAACTTTAGATTTTAAGGACAAGGTAAATATAAATTTTTATCCATATTATAAGGTTTCTTTGTGATGTAAGATCCCTAGTCTTGCATTCCAAATTTTGATTACTACACACTTCAAAGTTTTAATCTAATGCACTTTTCTTTGTTGATGTTATTAGTAAATGAAACATTGATTAGACTAATGCATGTCATTAAGTTCTTATATATTATCATGGCTGCTACACCCACAATATAATAGAACTTATCAAAAGTGTAGCAAGCTAGCCCTAAGCTTATTCATCTTGACCTTAGTAAAAGTTATAACAATTAAATAAATCCTCGAGTATGATTATCACCAATTTCTTGAATCAAAGAAATCTATTCACTTGGGAAAGCATTTAGCAAAGGAATGTTACAAATTTGTGGGTATATAACATGCAGCTTTGAGACCTATCATGATTTTATAACTGTATAATTTTTTTCAAAGTTCTAAACTGAAATAGGGCTTTGAGAAGATCCTAAGATCTTAAATGATTTACAACGTTGCTTGAGTGCCAATTCATTGTCATTCTTAAATTTATGATTATAGGGGTTTATGAGGGCTTGTTTGGTAGTTGAAATAGGAATAGGAAATTAGAATATGTTTTCTATTTTTGGTGTACTAATTGGAATAGGGAATAGGAATACATATTCCCATTTGAGAAATAGTTTTTATTGGAATAGCCATTCCTATTCTCAATTCTTATGTTTGCAACCAAATGGGCCTTGATAGAATTGACTCTAAGGAGAATAGGGTAGATGGAACCTCAAAATGTGTTGAAACCATTACATAGAAAGTCTATTAAATAAAAATATGTCGAACACTTTGCACTTGAAGGTTGTTATATATGGTGTATTGGCTAGGGAAAAGCAACGATCTAGATTTGAAAGTCTGTAAGCTTTGAAATTCTAAAGTAAATAACCCTTATTAATTAATATAACAATTTCTATTTATGATATTTATACTATTTTTAATGCAAGTGTATTGAGTTAGAGTTTATTATTGTTGGTCAGAGGTCAAGTAGTTAAGATAGGCATCATAACTTGAAACATAAATATATATAGGTTTAAATCTTATTGAGAACCCCTTGTATTAACATTTCAAAATTCCCAAGTTTTTGTGATTAATGTTAGTAAATTTTAGGACTATATCATTAGGCTTAGGGATTATCGAATAATATCTAGCTAGTTTGGTCAATAAAGGATTACAAAAAATCACTTGAATTTTTTGCCTACTTTGTTGCAACCACAATGATACAAGGACAAGTCTCTCAACATGAGTCAATTTGAGGTTTTAAAAGAGAGACTTGAACTATGTTGTCATGATAAAATAAAATAAAACTCTTGAAACCTATTGATGTTAGTTTTATGCCACTACAACACGCATAATCAAAGACTTAACAAGAAAATACCATTAGGGTGACTCATAGGCTCCTTCACATGATGCACTCCTAATTCTAATGATGTTATATGTTGGTATCATTAGAGGGCTTATGTTAGCTCACTAAGATGCATCAACCTTGACTTACAAAATATGATTCCATAATGTGTAATGAAAATATTTTGACTTCCAACTTGTAGAGCTTAAACTTATGAATCTAAACTACTTCTACTTCTATGCTAAGATAAAAGGAAATTGTGAATATCTTTGAGACTCTATAGGATATGGTCTTGTCATCAACTCCACCAACCTAGTGCAATCTTTTATAGTATACTTGAAAGATGTTCAAATCACTATTGTTTCATCAACTCCATCTATAGATGCAAATCAATGAGCAAGTATTATTTAAGTTAAGCTTACGGTTATGCCATTTGACCACAAAAGGCATACTTACAATTAGCAAGCAACTAGTGGTTTGGTCTAAGAAAACTCAATCAAAGAGGTATTTACAACAACTTTCATCCAATATAAACTAATTGAAGTGAGTTTGAAAACTAAGTACTTGAAAATAAAAATTATTTTGAGTGGGGAATGCAAAGAACAATGCAATACTCCAAAATAATCACCAATATTCATATGCAAACACAATAACAAATAGAGAGCAATTTTAGTAGTAGTTTGCCAATAATTCTCCAACATAGCTCTTTTGCTAATGAGGAGAGCAAGCCTTTATATAGGGAGCTATATTAAAATGAATGACTAGAATTAAATCAAAATAAATAACCAAAATTAAGCCATCAAAGCCTTAAAAAAGTTTCCATAACCACTACTAACAAATATTAAATGTCCAATGAATTATAAAAGAGCACATCCATGTGGGTCAATAAGAAAATTATAATCATTTTAATGGGCCGATAAAATAATAAGTTAGCTATATGGTATGTCTAGGATCATAGTATGCCAAAAAGTGGCGATGTGAAAAAAATGGAGTTTGAAAACATCTAAAAGCATGTCAAAATTTGCTCTAAATTTTTTGCACCCATCCTAATACCAAAGCTAAAAAGTTAGGACTAAGCCATTTCGGATACTCGATCGATAATTGGGTATCCAATTTATCTAATATGAAATCAGATACCCAAAACATGTAACATAGATTTTTTTTAAAAACACCTGAGAGCTCTTTTTACATTGCATTTTTTTTGGTTTGTGTGTTGACCTCCATTCATGTATCAGATTTCAAAATGGGTATACAATAAGGGTAAAAAATTTTAATTTTTTTTAATGTTTTGAATGAATATTATTATAAATTAGTTATTTTTAATTGAATTTGTTAAAAAATAGTTTTTTTTTAATAGAAATTGTTGAAATTTAGGTTGTTTTTAATAGAAATTATGTTTTGTAAATTAATAGGTATTGCTGACCCAATTGATGATACTGAGGTAGGAAACAATGTTCCTTGTAACCCTCCACCAAATGATCCCCTACCCCCTCAAAACCCTCCTTGAATTGAAGATTTGATATTTGAAAATCTCGTCGAACTAAGGGTTTTGGAAACCACATATAACACTATACCTACATTGGCTCCCATGTTATCCATGTTAAACACCATAGTGGATAATATTGAAACACTTACCAATGAACAAAATGTTGCTCTTCATTGGTTTGACCAAATGCATGCCATGTTTGTTGATGGTTTGGACTATGATGAGGTTGTGGCCCTAAATATAACTAAAGATGATATTGTTAGCCTTTTTGTAGACCCAAAAACTGGTAAACAAGTAGAACGTACAAAGCCCAAACTATCAATTAAATGGTGCAGAAATGAGGCTATGCATGCAAATTTTTGGGATCATTGGTGGATGGTTATTGACATCCCTCCATACAAAAATTTAGAGGTTCCATTTTATTTCATTAGAAAATTGAATGCCAAATTTGTGTTGCACCTCAAGGTGAACTATGGGAGCATGAAGCCTAACATGGGTGTAGGAGGAGGAGCTCATCAGGATAGCCCCTTTGCCTAGTGGAAGAAAGCTAGCACTTTTTTCCTCCCTACTGATGTCTCCCCCCCTCCTCTAGTGTAGCATCCTGATATCATTGTAGAGGCTAGCTCTCAGACTATTAGAGTCATCCATAGATTGAGTACCCTATTGATATCCCAGGCTCAGTCAATGTTGCCTCCCCGTGTTAATGATGTTGGTGTGAGTTCATCATGATGAGCTCATCACATGTTTGTGTGGTCCATACTTTCATAGCATGCAATAATATTTGTCTAGGTCCCATAGGTGATCTTTCTGAGTATCAATTTGTATTTGAGGAGGATACACTAGATGCATGTAGAGAGGCTCACACTTTGACGTGCGAGAGGAGGGGCATGTAGAGGCATGGAGTCCTTCTGTGTCGGTACATGTATACATATTTTTTTAATGAAAAATACAATTTAAATTTAATCTATATAATAGAGTAATTTTAATTTTTAACCCATACTGACTTATAAGTGTATGTGATCTTCATTTATGTTTAGTTGATGACCGAGGAGGAGCTCTGATAGGTTGATAATATCACACTCTTGACTATTTCACTTGGCCTTGAGACATCTATGGTACATTATATTTTGTTCTCATTATTTTTTTCTATTTGATATTGGAGCATATATGGTTTCTAACCTTTCTTTTCTCTTGCAAGTATCACTTGTGAGTGTGGGGCAGAGTGCGAGGGATGAGGCACAACCCATTGACAAGGTAAAGGTAATTAGGTGCTTTTAATGTGATTAAATATCAATGCATTCTTATAAAATTTTTATGGTAATGAAATTTAATTACTTTTTTTATTGTACAAGGCATGGCTACTGGTGATGAGTCTAGGCAGATTCCACATCACAAACTGTCTAACATTTCCATTTGTAGTGAGAGCCCCATCATATGTATAAGTATCATTTATTTTTATTTTCCTTATTCTCATAAATAAATTTAAAACTGATTTCTATGATATTAACAACTAGTATTGTGTATCTCATAGGAAACACCTAGTGCACAGAAGGTTGGATGCCAGAGTTTTGCATCTTTGTTGATGCAACCATTATATCCAGAGGAGGAGTCGACACAGGTAAGTTGTAGTTTGAATTATTGATTATATGTTATAAATTTAGCATGCTATGAATTATAATGTTATAGTTTAAGTTGTAGATTCATTTGACAAACATACTTGAACATACACAGGCCACAATCAACGAGGTTCAAGCATTGTCGAGGACATATGAGAGGATTCTTGACCGGTGCAAGAAGTCAACGAGAGAGGTATTTATGATGAAATTTTAATACTATAAATCTTCATTAAAAAAAGATCATTATGCATTTGAGTAATTCAATGTTAGATACATAGAATCATTAAATTTAGTAGTCTAACTTTGGGTTTTCCTTTTTTGTTTATGTAGGAGGCATCTGATCCACCTAGTGCAGTGAAGAGGCTACATTTTGATCATCCACCAATAGCATAGGATAGTATAGTTCTCATAGGATGCATCATGAGACATTTTGATATGACATATGCCACATTCTGAAGACATTATCAGCCACATTTTGTATATGGATCTATGTATTTATATATATATTTGTATAATTTGTCTATGGATACATGAAAATTGATATATATTTGTGTAATTTGTCTATGGATGCATGTATTTTGATATATATTTTTGTTATTTATGTGCACAATGATATACATATTAATTTAGTATAGTATTGTTCAATTTATCATGGATCATGTGTATTGTTCATGTTTATGGAATATCATTCATTTTGATCATGTTTGTTATATTCAATTCAAATGCAATAATTTGTGAATGACATTTTAGCAACCTTTATAATCAAATTTCGGTGCAATGTTTAATTTGAAATAATCTCAACAATCCCTTAAGATGTCACTATAGTTCACCCATCCAAAAAAACTTAGAGCACCTTGGAAATGAGATAGGTTATTGTAGGCCTTAGTATGACTATCTTATACAATTCAACATTTCATTGATAGCCCCCATGAGCTCCGAGTTATGACCCTTGAAAGATCGACCTCAAGATGCACTTAGAGCACCTTGAAGACTCTTCAATATGGGGTGGCCGTGAATGATCGAGCCTCTCTACAGTAATAACAAGGGTGTCACCAGGGTTCATCCACACATCTAGAGCTAATGGCAATGATGATTTGATGCCAAGATCAGTAGTTTCAAATTTATGCTATGATGCACCTATGAACTGAGGAACACTATGAGTTTTGGCATCAAGTGAGATCGCTATGCCAAATCCAAATGAAATGTGATCTCTCAAAAGTGAGATAGGTTATTTTAGGCCTTATCATGATTTTTTTTTACTATTTGATGTTTCATTGATAGCCCTCACAAGCTCCAAGTTATGACCCTCAGAAGATCAACCTCAAGATGCACTTAGAATAGCTTGGAGACTCTTTGGTATGGGGTGGCCACAAATGATGGAGGCTTTCTGCAACTAGAACAAGAGTGTCACTAGGGTTCACCCAATCATTTGAAGCTAATGGCATTGATTTGATGTCATGATAAATGGTTTCAAAGTTACGTTGTGGTGCACCTATGAACTGAGGCACATTGCGAGTTTTGGCATCAAGCGAGATCTTTATGTAGAATTCAAACAGAATGTGATTTCTCAAAAATGAGATAGTTTATTTTATGTGTTGGTGTGACCATCCTATAGCATTTGATGTTTCATCAATATCCCCCATGAGCTCTGAGTTACAACCCTTGAAAAATTGACCTCGAGATGCACTTAGAGCACCTTGGAGACTCTTCAGTACAAGGTAGTTGCGAACAATGGAGGCTCTTTATGGCTAGAACAAGGGTGTCACTAGGGTTCACCTACTCATCTAGAGCTAATGGCACTGATGATTCAATGCCAAGATCAATGGTTTCAAATTTACGTTGTGATGCACCTATGAACTGAGGCACACTATGAGTTTTTGCATCGAGCGAGATCATTGTGCCGAATCTAAACCAAATGTGATCTCTCAAAAATGAGATAGGTTATTTTAGGCCTTGACATGACCATCTTGTAGCATTCAACATTTCATCAATAGCCCTCATGAGCTCCAACTTACAACCCTTAGAAGATTGACCTCGAAACACACTTAGAGCACCTTGAAGACTCTTCACTATGGGGTGGCCGTGAAAGATGGAGGCTCTCCACAGATGGAAGAACCATTAACTCTACAACATAAAAATTGATCTAGCAAGTCTCTTGATGATTTTGGAAGACCTCTAGCACCACAATTCTCCAATATTTCTTTACTATGGAAAGTAAAATAGATGGAGCTTAATAGTTTATGGTGCATAGAAAACTTGATATGATATTTGCAACATGATGTATTTCAAATTTTAAGTGGCGCACAATAAAATGGCTTCATAGGTTCAAAAGCCCTTTGTGATATATGCAATCTTGGATGAATCTCTAAATTGTTTGAACAACATAGTTTGACTTACTTCCAAATAATGTTTAGGATGTGGCAAGTAGTCTCTAATGCCAATTCTCAACTTTAACACATCTTTAGCATTGGGTGATACTCTTGAGCTAGAATGCCAAAACTATGTAATTTCTTCTTTCACATCATCAGATAGCTTCTTATCAAAATGTGAAAGTCTCCCACAAAAAGCCCATGTTTCATTTTGAAGAGGATCATTAATTTTCTCTCGTCTACTAAGTGCTCTTCTCAAAGTAGTACGATTTAGGTTCAAGTCAATACAAGTTTGTCTCATATATCTACCCCTTCTCAAATGATGAATTACCAAAGAGGTTGTAATAACCCTTCACACAGTTCTCTTATCCTTCTCCCTACTATTTTTTCTAATGTTATTTAGAGCATTGAAAATATTCTTCACAATAATGGCATTTCTTTCAATTTTTTATTGACATGAATCTTCAATTTGGAAAGTATAGGTCTCATCTTTTGCATCTTTAATAAGTGCATAAAAAGTTGACATTTCTCCACCACTTTCTTGTTGTCAAAAAACATCTTATATAGTCTTCAAGCCCATAATCGAATGGTTTTTTTTTGTTTTTTCCCTTCCAAATTGGTAATAATCTTTTCATCAATTTCAATTATCCATTTTGGGGTTTTAGAACCTTCATGTTGATTATAATTAGGAGATATGTAACATTCCTGTGCATTGTCATTTTCGACATGGTCAATCATGCAATTTACATTATGAACTAGTAAAATTTCATTCTCCAAATTTTTATTCTCTAAATTTTCAATTTAGACATTATCATTATCAATTGGTGCATTTTCATTCCCCAACTATACATATTCATTATTTGACTCTATTATTTCACCTTCGATCAATACATCATCAAAGTCACTCACATTTAACATGCCTTGTCTCTTTCTTTAGTGATTTACCTTGTCCATTTCCCTATATGTTGCAATGTCTTCATTTGATACCTTCATTTTGCATTTAGCCTTTCAATGATTACTACTCCCCATTCAGAAAACAATATCAAACACCTAATCATACATTATAGAACCTTTTTCAATCGTATGGACCCCAAGAAATCTTTTTTCTCCAAATCTGTGAAAATGGCCCGCAAATAATGTGATTGTCGGATCTGTACTGATAGAAAATATTTTGGAAAAAGCATTCTAGTATTTCAGGTACCTAATCCCATATCAGGTACCCAAAATGGATGCCCAAATTTTGGAGGGAAGTCAAAATTTGGAAAGTGTGGGCAATGTAAACAAATATGAACAAATGTTATTATATATTAGTATTTTATTAAATATAATATTTGTATATAATTATTATTATGATTATTATTATTATTATGACCTATAAATATAATATATTAATAGGCAAGAGCCTACAACACAACAGTAACTTGTGAACCTTTCATGTGGGAGGTCTTGGGTTCGAATTCGCTTAACACATAAAAATAATTAATCAAGGCTTCAATCGTTTAACGATCATATATATATATATATATATGATTATTATTATTATATCTAATAGGATATTCTTAATGATTATTATATTATATTATATCTTATTATTATGATATGTACTATTATTATTCAATATAATGTAGTAATATATATTATTATAATAATTATTATTATTATGACCTATAAATATAATATATTAATATGTATGATTATTATTATTATTATATTTAATAGGATATTATATTTTATTCAATCAAATGGGTCGAAAGGGGTCATAGGCTAACCTATGACCCCTTTTAATGCATTTCATGACAACATATGTCCCTAGGAGTCCTAGGATCCCTAGGGACATCAACAAGGGTCATAGGTTAACTTATGACCCTTAACACATTTCATGACAATATTTGTCCTTATGAGACCTAGGACTCTTAAGGATCCATTTGGTTGGTTCAAAAGCGTTGAAAGGGGTCATAGGTTAACTTATGACCCCTTTTGATGCATTTCATGACAACATATGTCTCTAAGGGCTCTAGGACCCCTAGGAACCTTTTTGTTTGTTTTGAATGCATGAAAAGGGGTCATTAGATAACCTATGACCCCTTTCAATGAATTTCATCACAACATATGTCCTTATGGGCCCTAGAACCCATTTGGACCTATTTGGTTGTTTCAAATGCATCAAAAGGGGTCACAGATTAACCTATGAGCCCTTTTGATGCATTTCATGTCAACGTATGTCCCTAGGGGCCCTTGGACCCCTAGGGATGTCGAAAGGGGTCATAGGTTAAACTATGACCCCTTTTGAGACATTTTGTGACAAAATATGTCCCTAGGGGCCCTGGGACCCCAAGGGAGCCATTTGGTTGGTTCAAATGCATTGAAAGGGGTCATAGGTTAACCTATGACTCCTTTCAAAGCATTTCATGACAACATGTCCCCAAGGGCCCTATGACCCCTAAGGACCTATGTGGTTGGTTCAACTACATCAACAGGGGCCATAGGTTAACTTATGACCCATTTCAACTCATTTAATGACAATACATGTCCCTAGGGACCCTAGAACCGCTAGGGAACTATTTGGTTGGTTTGAATGCATCGAAAGGGGTCATACGATAATATATGATACTTTTCAATGCATTTCATAACAACATATGTCCCTAGGGGCCCTGTAACCCATAGGGACCAATTTGGATGGTTTAAATGTATCGATTTGAATGTGTTGAAAGGGGTCATACTATAACCTAGGAACCCTTTCGACGCATTTAATGAAAATATATGTCCTTAGGGACCCTAGGACCCCTAGGGACCCATTTGGTTGTTTTGAATGTGTCTAAAGGGGTCATAGGACCCATTTGGTTGTTTCAAATGTATTCAAAAGGGTCATAGCATAAGACCACTAGGGACCTATTTGGTTGTTTCAAATGAGTTTAAAGGGATCATAGGTTAACCTATGACCCATATCGATGCATTTCATGACAACATATGTCCCTAGGGGCCCTAGGACCCCTAGGGATGTCGAAAGGGGTCATAGGTTAACCTATGACCCCTTTCAACACATTTCATGACAATATATGTCCCTAGGCACCCTAGGACCCCTAGGGACATCAATAGGGGTAATAGGTTAATATATGATCCCTTGCAATGCATTTCTTGACAACATATATCTCTAACGGCCCTAGGACCCCTAGGGACCCATTTGGCTAGTTTGAATGTGTCGAAAGGGGTCATAGGTAACTTATGACTCCTTTTGATGCATTTCATAAATACATATGAAACCATTTGGTTGGTTCAAATGTGTCGAAAGGGGCCATAGGTTAACCTATGAGCCCTTTCGATGCATTTCATGATAAGATATATCCCTAGGCACCCTAGGACCCCTAAAAACCTATTTAGTTATTCCAAATGCATTAAAAGGGGTCATATAATAACCTATAATCTCTTTCAATGGATTTCATGTCAACATATGTCCCTAGGGGCCCTAGGACTACTAGCAACATATTTGATTGTTTCGAATGCATCGAAAGAAGTCATAAGTTACCTTTCGATGCATTTCATGACAACATATGTCCCAAAAGACCTTAGAACCCCTAGGGACATCAAAGGGGGCCATAGGTTAACCTATGACCCCTTTCAATGCATTTCATGATAACATATGTCCCTAGGGGCCCTAGGATAACTAGGGAACTATTTGGTTATTTCAAATGTGTCAAAAGGGGTCATAGGTTAACCTATGACTACTTTTGACACATTTCATGAAAACATATGTCCCTAGGGGGCCTAGGACCCCTAGGGACCTATTTGGTTAGTTCAACTATGTTGAAACGGGTCATAGGTTAACCTATGACCCCTTTCGATGCATTTCATGACATAATATATTCCTAAGGGCCCTAGAACCCCTAGGCACCTATTTGGTTGGTTCAAATGCATCAAAAAGGGTGATATGATAACCTAAGACCCCTTTCGAATAATTTCATGACAACATATGTCCCTAAGGGGACTAGGACCCCTAAGGATCTATTTGGTTGGTTCAAATGTGTTGAAAGGGGTCATAGGATAACCTATGACCCATTTTAACACAATTAATGACATGTCCCTAGGGGCCACCAATTTGTTTGGTTTGAATGCCTTGAAAGGGGTCATAGGTGAACCTATGATCCCTTTTGGCACATTTCATGACAACATATGTCCCTAGTGGCCCAAAGACCCCTAAGGACATCGAAAGGTATCATAAGTTAACCTATGACACCTTTTAATGCATTTCATGACAACATATGTTCCTAGGGGCCCTAGGAAACCTAGGGATGTCGAAAGAGGTCACAAGTTAACCTATGACCCCTTTCAATGCGTTTTATGACAACATATGTCCTGAACGGCCCAAAGACCCCTAGGGACCCATTTGGTTGGTTCAAATGTGTTGAAAGGGGTCATAGGTTAACCTATGATCCCATTTGATGTATTTCATGACAACATATGTCCTTTTGGGCCATAGGACCCCTAGGGACTTATTTGGTTGGTTCCAATGCATCAAAAGGGGTCATACGATAAGCTATGACCACTTTCAACGCATTTCATGACAACATATCTCCCTAGGGGTTCTAGGACCCCTAAGGACCCATTTGGGTGGTTTGAATTTGTTGAAAGGGCTCATAGGTTAACCAATGACCCCTTTCAATGAATTTTGTGACAAAATATGTCCCTTGGGTCCATAGGACCCTTAGGGACAAAGAAATAGATCATAGGTTAACCTATGACCCTTTTCGACATATTTCATGAAAACATATGTTCCTAGGGGCTCTAGGACCCGTAGAGACCCATGTGGTTGGTTCTAATGTATTCATAGGTGTCATAGGTTAACCTATGACCCTTTCAATGCATTTCATTACAACAGATGACCCTAGGGGCCGTAGGACCCCTATGGACCTATTTGATTGGTTTGAATGTGTTGAAAGGTGTCATAGGTTAACGTATGACCCATTTTGATGCATTTAATGACAACATGTCCCTAGGGGCCCTAGGACCCCCTAGTGACCTATTTGGTTGGTTGAAATGCATTGACCCTTTTAATGCATTTCATAACAACATATGTCCATCGGGACCCTACGACCCCTATGGACCTAATTGGTTTGTTTGAATGTGTCGAAAGGAGTCATATGATAACCTATGATGTGTTTCTAAGCATTTCATGACAACATATATCCCTCAGGGCCTTACGAACCTTATGGACATATTTTGTTGGTTCAAATGTGTTAATAGGGGTCATATAATAACCTATGACCCCTTTTGATGCATTTCATTAATACATATGTCCCTAAGGGCCCTAGACCCCTAAAAACCTATTTGGTTGGTTCGAATGCGTTGAAAGGGGTCATAGGTTAACCTATGATCCCTTTCTATGCATTACATGACAACATATGTCCCTAGGGGTCCTAGTACCCCTAGGGACCCATTTGGTTGATTTGAATGGGTTGAAAGGGGTCATAGGTTAAACTGTGACCTTTTTTGATGCATTTGATGAGAACATATGTCCCTAGGGGCCTTAGGACCCTAGGGACATCGAAAGGGGTCATAGGCTAACATATGACACCTTTTGATACATTTCATGACAACATATGTCCCTAGGAGTCTTAGGAGCCCTAGGGACCCAGTTGGTTGGTTCAAATGCATCGAAAGGTGTAATAGGTTAGCTTATAACCCCTTTCTATGCATTTCATGACAACCTATGTCTAAGGCCCCTAAGGAGGCATTTGGCTAGTTTGAATGGGTTAAAAGGGGTCATAGGTTAACTTGTGACCATTTTTGATGCATTTTATGACATTATATGTCCCTAGGGGCCCTAAGACCCCTAGCGATGTTGAAAGGGGTCATAGGCTAACCTATGACCACTTTCATGCATTTCATTACAATATATGTCCTAACCATTTGGTTGGTTCAAATACATACAAAAGGGTCATAGGTTAACTTATGACCCTTTCAATGCATTCCATGACAACATATGTTCCTCAGGGTTCTAGTAACCCTAGGGACCTATTTGGTTGAATCGAATGCATTGAAAGGAGTCATAGATTACCCTTTGACACCTTTTGATGCATTTCATAAGAACATGTCCCTAGGGACCCTAGGACCCCTAGGGACCTATTTGGTTCATTCAAATGCATCAAAAGGGGTCAGACAATAACCCATGACCCCTTTCAATGCATTTCATGACAATATATGTCCATAAGGGCCTTAGGACCCCTAGGGAGCTATTTGTTTGGTTCAAATGTATAGAAAGGGATCAAATGATAACCTATAACCCTTTTCAATGCATTTCATGACAACAATGTCCCTAGGAAACATTAGACTCCTACAGACCCATTTGGTTGGTTCGAATGCATTGAAAGGGGTCATTGGTTAACCTATGACCCCTTTCGACATATTTCATTACAACATTTGTCCCTTGGGGCCCTATGACCCCTAGGGACATCAAAAGGGGTCATCGATTAACCTTTGACCCCTTTCAATGTATTTCATGACAACATATGACCCTAGGGGTCCTAGGATCCATTTGGTTTGTTCTAATTCACATTTAATGACAACATAAGTCCATAGGGGCCCTAGGACCCATAGGGGCCCATTTGGTTGGTTCTAATGCATCAAAAGGGGTCATAGGTTAACCTATGATCCCTTTCAACACATTTCATGACAACATATGTCCCTAGGGGCCCTAAGACCCCTAGGAACCTATTTGGTTGTTTTGAATGTGTTGAAAGGGGTCATACGATAAGTTATGATCCCTTTCAATGCATTTCATGACAATATATATCACTAGGGGCCCTAAGATGCCTAGCAAAAAATTTGGTTGTTTCTAATGCATCAAAAATGGTCATAGGTTAACCTATGACCTCTTTCGATGCATTTCATGGCAATATATGTCCCTAGGGGCCCTAGGGAAGTCAAAAAAGGGACATATGGTTACTTATGGCCCCTTTTGACGCATTTCATTACAACACATTTCCCTAGGGGCCCTAGGACCCCTAGGGACCCATTTGGTTGGTTTGAATGTGTCGCATTTCATGACAAAATATGTCCCTAGGGGCCCTAGGACCCCTAGGGACCCATTTGGTTGGTTTGAATGTGTCGCATTTCATGACAAAATATGTCCCTAGGGGCCCTAGGACCCTTAGGGACCTATTTTTTCAGTTTGAATGTGTTGAGAGGGGTCATAGGTTAACCTATGACACCGTTCAACGTATTTTATGACAACATATGTCCCTAGGGGCCATCGGACCCCTACAGACCTATTTGGTTAGTTCAAATATCTCAAAAATGGTCATACAATAACCTATGACCCCTTTCAATGCATTTCATGGCAACATATGTCCTTAGGGGCCTAGGAAACCTACAGACCCATTTGGTTAGTTTGAATTTGTCAAAAGTGGTCATACATTAACCTATGACCCCTTTCGATGCATTTCATGACAACATATGTCCCTAGGGGCCCTAAGACCATTAGGGTTGTCGAAAGGAGTCATAGGTTAACCTATGACCTCTTTCGATGCATTTCATGAAAACCTATATCTCTAGGGTTCGTAAGAACCCTAGGGGCCCATTTGGTTGGTTCAAATGAGTCAAAAGGGGTCATAGGTTAACCTATTACCCCTTTTGACTCATTCAAACCAACCAAATAGGACCCTAGGTTTTAGCATATGTCCCTAGGGGCTCTAGGACCCCTAGGAATCTATTTGGTTATTTCAAATGCGTTAAAAGAATTCATAGGTTAACCTATAATCCCTTTCGATGCATTTCATGAAAAAATGTCCCTAAAGGACCTAGTATCCCTAGGGACCTATTTGGTTGGTTTGAATGGGTCAAAAAGAATCATGCGATAGCCTATGACCCCTTTCGATGCATTTCATGACAATATATGTCCCTAGGGGCACTAAGAGCCCTAGGGACCCATTTGGTTGGTTCAAATATGTCCAAAGTTTAAAGCATTTGATTACAACATATATCCCTAGGGGCCCTAGGGGCCCTAGGACCCCTAGGGACCCATTTGGTTGTTTTGAATGTGTCAAAATGGGTCATACGCTAACCTATGACCCCTATCGATGCATTTTATGATAGTATATGTCCCTAGGGGTCCTAGGACACCTAGGGATATCGAAACCTATCACCCCTTTTGACGCATTTCATGACAACATATGTCTTTAAGGGCCCAATACCACTAAGGACCCATTTGGTTGGTTTGAATGCATCGAAAGGGGTGATAGGTTAACCTATGATGCTTTTTGATGCATTTCATGAAAAGATATTTCCCTAGGGGGCCTAGGATCCCTAGGGACCTATTTGGTTAGTTTGAATGCATCAAAATGCATCATACAATAATGAATGACCCCTTTTAATGTATTTCATGACAATATATGTCCTAAGGGTCCATAGGATCCCTAGGGACTTATTTGGTTGATTCGAATGCATCAAAAGGGGTCATAATGTAAGCTATGACTATTTTTGACACATTTCATGACAACATGTCCCTAGCAGCCCTAGGACCCCTAAGGACCTATTTGGTTGGTTCCAATGCGTCAAAAGGGGTCATACAATAACCTATGATGTCTTTCAATGAATTTTATGATAACATATATCCCTAGGGGCCCTACAACCCTTGCAGACCTATTTGGTTGGTTTCAATGTGTCAAAAGGGGTCATACGATAACCTATGACCCTTTTTAATGCATTTGGTGACAAAATATGTTCCTAGGGGACCCATTTGGTTTGTTCAAATGCATCGAATGGGGTCATAGGTTAACCTATGACCCCTTTGGATGTAATTCATGACAACATATGTCCATAGGGGCCCTAGAATGCCCAGGGATGTTGAAAGGGATCATAGGTTAGACTATGACCCCTTTCGACACATTTCATGACAACATATGTCCCTAGGGGCACTAGGACCCCTAGGGACCTATTTGGTTGATTTGAATTTGTTGAACAGGGTCATACAATAACCTATGTCTCATTTCAATGTATTTCATGACAAAATATAACCCTAAGGGGCCATAAGACCCCTAGGGATCCATTTGGTTGGTTCGAGTGGGTCGAAAGGGGTTATCGGTTAACCTATGACCCATTTTGACAAATGTCATGACAACATATTTTCCTAGGGGACCTTAGACCGCTAGGGACATTGAAAGTGGTCATAAGCTAACATCTGACCCCTTTTAATGTATTTCATGACCACATGTGGCCCAAGGGGTCCTAGGAACCCTAGGGACCCATTTGATTAGTTTGAAAGTGTTAAAAGGGGGGTCATAAGACCTTTTTGATGCATTTTTTGAGAATTTATGTCCCTATGGGCCATAGGACCCCTAGGGACATATTAGGTTGGTTTGAATCCATCGAGAGGGGTCGTACAATAACCTATTACCCCTTTTGACACATTTCATGAAAACAAATGTCCATAGGGGTCTTATGACCCCTAGGAACCTATTTGGTTGGTATGAATGCATTGTACGGGATATTATGATAACATATGCACCCTTTCAATGGATTTCATGTCAACATATGTCCCTAGGGGCCCTAGGACTCCTAGGGACCCATTTGGTTGGTTTGAATGCATTAAAAGTGGTCATAGGTTAACTTATGACCCCTTTCAACATATTTCATGACAACATATGTCCCTAGGGGCCCTAGGACCCCTAGGGACATCAAAAGGGGTCATAGGTTAACTTATGACCCCTTTCAATGCATTTCATCACAATATATGTCCCTAGGGGCCCTAGGACCCCTAGGGGCCCATTTGGTTGGTTCCAAAGCATTGAAAGGGGTCATAGGTTAACCTATGACCCCTTTTAATATATTTCATGACAACATATGTCCCTAGGAGCCCTAAGACCCTTAGGAACCTATTTGATTGTTTCAAATGCATTGAAAGGGGTCATACGGTAACGTACGATCCCTTTCGATGATTTCATGACAACATATGTCTCTTGGGACCCTAGGACCCCCAACGATCTATTTGGTTGTTTCGAATGCATTGAAAGGGGTCATAGGTTAACCTATGACCCATTTCAATGCATTTCATGACAACATATGTCATTAGGGGCCCTAGTACCCCTAGGGATGTCGAACCTATGACCCTTTTAAATGCATTTCATGACAACACATGTCCCTACAGGCTGTAGGACCCCTAGGGACCCATTTGGTTGGAATGAATGTGTCCAAAGGTGTCATAGGTTAACCTATGACCCCTTTTAATGTATTTCATGACAACATATGTCCCTAGGGCCCCTTGGACTCCTAGGGATTTATTTTTTTGGTTTGAATGTGTTGAAAGGGGTCATAGATTAACATATGACCCCTTTCAAATCATTTCATGACAAGATATGTCCCTAGGGGCCCTAGGACCCCTAGGGACCTATTTGGCTTGTTCAAATATGCCGAAAGGGTTCATACAATAACCTATGACCCCATTCGACACATTTTATGACAACATATGTCCTTAGGGGACCTAGGACCCTTAGGGACCCATTTGGTTGGTTCAAATGCGTCAAAAGGGGTCATAGGTTAACCTGCAATCCCTTTGAACACATTTCATGACAACATATATCCCTATGGTCCCTAGGAACTCTAGGCACATTGAAAGAGGTCATACATTAACCTATGACCCCTTTCTAAACATTTCATGACAACATATGTTCCTAGTATCCCTAGGACGCTTAGGGATCCATTTGGTTGGTTTGAATGCATTAAAAGTGGTGATAGGTTAACCTATGACCCTTTTCAAGGCATTCAAACCTATCAAATAAGTCCCTAGCAGTAACATATGTCCCTAGGGGCCCTAGGACCTCTAGGGATCTATTTGGTTGGTTTGAATGAATCAAAAGATGTCATAGATTAAACTATGAATCCTTTTGACACATTTCATGACAACATATGTCCCTAGGGGCCCTAGGACCCGTAGGGACCTATTTAGTTGGTCTAAATGCATCGAAAGGGGTCATACGATAACCCATGACCCCTTTTGATGCATTTCATGACAACATATGTCATAGGGGCCATAAGATCCATAGGGACCCATTTTGTTGGTTCGAATCCATCAAAAGGGGTCATAGGTTAACCTATGAACCTATGACCCCTTTTGATGCATTTCATGACAATGTATGTCCCTAAGTGCCCTAGGACCACTAGGTTCCTATTTCATTGGTTTGAAAGCATTGAATGCAGTCATAGGTTAACCTATGACCCCTTTCAATGCATTTCATGACAACATATGTCTCTAGGGGCCCTAGGACCTATAGCGACCTATTTTGTTATTTTGAATGTGGCAAAATGTATTTTAACATATTTCATGACAGCATATGTCCCTAGTGACCCTAAGACCCGTAGGGATGTCAAAAGGGGTCATAGATTAACCTATGACCCCTTTCGATGCATTTCATGACAACACATGTCCCTAGGGGCGCTAGGACCCATAGGGACCCATTTGGTTGGTTTGAATGCATGAAAAGGGGTCACAGGTTCTTTTTGAGGCATTTCATGACAACATATATCCCTAGGGGCCCTAAGACCCCTAGGGGCATCATCCCTTTCAATGCATTTTATGGCAACATATGTCCATAGGGGACCTAGGACCCCTAGGAACCTATTTGGTTGTTTCAAATGCATTGAAAGGGGTGATATGATAACCTATGATCCCTTTCAACATATTTCATGACAACATATGTCCCTAGGGGCCCTATGACCCCTAGCATCCTATTTGGTTGTTTCAAATGCATCGAAATTGGTTATAGGTTAACTTATGACCCCTTTGAATGCATTTAATGACAACATATATCCATATAGGCACTAGAACTCATAGGGACCTCTTTGGTTAGTTCAAATGCATTGAAAGGGATCATACAATAAGCTATGACCCCTTTGAATGCATTTCATGATAACATATGTCCCTAGGGGCCCTACGACCCCTATGGACCCATTTGGTTGGTTTAAATGTGTCAAATGGTGTCATACAATAACCTATGACCCCTTTTGATGCATTTCATGACAAGATATGTCTCTAGGGGCTCTAGAATCCCTAAGGACCTATTTCTTTGGTTCAATTGCGTCGAAAGGGGTCATATGTTAACCCATGACCACTTTCAATGCATTTAATGAAAAGATATATCCTTAGGGGCCCTAGGACCCCTAGGGACCTATTTGGTCAGTTTGAATGCATCGAAAGGGGTCATACGATAACCTATGACACCTTTTGATGCATTTCATTATAACATATGTCCCTAGGGGCCCTAGGACCCCTACAGACCTATTTGGTTGGTTCAAATGGATCAAAAGGGGTTGTATGATAACTTATGACCCCTTTTGATGGATTTCATGATAACATATGTCCCTAGGGGCCCTAGGACCACTAGGGACCCATTTGGTTAGTTTGAATCCATCGGAAGGGGTCATAGGTTAACCTATGACCCATTTCTACACATTTCATGACAACATATTTCTTCATTTTGGTTTTGTACTTCCTTATTGACATCTTCATTTATGTTCACCTCCATAGGTTAAACTTCACCGTCATTCAAAAGGGTCTTGATGTCAATAATATCATTTTTGTCATCTTGATGTTATTTATTCCTTTGAGGGGGTGAATCTATCTCTTTCTCATTCTAATATAACAGAATGTTGTTAGAAGGCTTATTTATTTTTAAATCAATTATAGATTGCAATTGCACTTCAATCCAAATCACTAAGAGGTTGGTAAATCAGTTATCATAAGCTAATTTCCCTTAAACTCAATTGATTTGGAACAACCTTAATTCAAATAGATAAATAAAATAAATATGAACATGAAAGAACATAAGAACATCGTACACAGTGAAAACCAAATTTGTATGTGGAAACCCCAAGATGGGAAAAACCACAAAGAATACTAATTCTCAATAATGACACATCGATCAAGGTAATTTTTCCAAGGGTTTGTCACTACCAATTTTCTCACTGCAGGTGGGCTTGTAATCCAGTTATCAAAGCCAATTGGAAAAATGGATCACTATCAATAGAAGAACAATGATAAAAGAAAACCACAACTGAAATAATCATCACCAACTACAATACTGTAGGAACCCTATGATTTTATGCATCTGGTAGGACACTTTTTCATATTTAACAATATTTAGATTTATCTTTTTGGATTAATCTTTTACTTATACCATTCCATGCCTTCATAATTTTCCAAGTCAAACAATCACAATTTGAATTAGGTTACCACCAAAAACATTCCCATGGTTGTAAGGAATGATATGTGGACCACATAGAACCTTCTCATTCAAAACAACATGCTACCAAAATACCATATATTCAAAGCGAAATGAAAGACTTTATATGTTACAATACATATAATATTTTTGATGCATATTAAAAAAAATCATATCAGTATTAGACCCAAAAGAGTGTATCTCATTATGTAGTAATATTAATGGGACTAGGTTAAACATTGCCAACGATAAAGCATTACAACACATCATCGAAACCATGCCAATATCATATCACTAAAGAATTAAAAAAACCTCATCCAATTAGACAAGGTATGTTGACATCAAATCAAATTTCAACAAATTCATGCTATTGAAGTTGTGTTTGCTTACTTCAAGGATGTGCTAACTACTTGAGACTTCTGTCTCTTTGAAGGTGGTTTTGTTCCCATGTCCTCTTTTTTTTTTATCCCTTTGGTTTATGAAACCTTTTCACTACCTCTTTTACTATTTTTCTTTCCACACTACTCATTTCTTGTGACTACTCACTTGATTCTTCCTTAGTCTCTTCTACATCTTTCATCAATTCATATGTCGAAGGAAAACCTATTGCTTTTATTTTTTTCATCTTCTTGTTCAACCATGCTTTAGAAAATAATTTTACTATCACCATGTTATTGTATCAAAGATTTCATCATCTATATCTAGCCAATCAAAAACATATATGCCATCCTTTATTGATATCTCATAGTCCAGTTAGAGACAATTCCCATAATATGTAATTTGATCAAGAATTTGAAACCACTTGCTAGTTGAAGTAATGTCATTGAGAATGACAAAAAAAATCTCTTTATTTCATGATTAACATATTAATTTTCTCCATGATCTTCAAAATATGACACATGCTTATATCTTACTCCATAAGCTCTTTTAATTTGATGGTATGAATGAAAATGAGATATTACATGTAACCCCAAAGAATAATGCTCAAATTCTCTTCTTGTCACTTCTTCTACTAGAAGGGATGGACACGATTTAATGTCAAGACTAAGTGGTAATGTATCAACTATTGATTTATGCTTTTGCTTTATAATCCTTTCATATGTCAACAACCATCTTACAATTTTATGATCACTAGCTTGCTTGACAAAAACCTTGGAAATTTAATTGGGCATACTATACTCCCCAACACATAGATGTAGATAAACTTACAAAAATAAGTATACCATGACTCACACCTCTTTACAAACTCCTCTGCATCTTTTGAGAGTTTGTTTCTAAGAGTGCCTTGTACTACTCTTATAGTGCACACATGACATTTAGAAGTTATACTTGTGGATAACAATCATAAATCATGTATTATCTTGTTTCTATTCCAACTACACCCAAACATCCCAATCCTTTTTACTTTCACACTCAGATGTTATCATGTACAATCTTAGGCAAAATGATTTTGATTTCACCATAGTTCTTGATTGTATATCCAAGTTGTCACTACTTAGCATTGCCTAATGAAATTTTTTATTTGAGTTGATGATGATTTCAATAAAGTAGTACATCCATGACTCCAATAGTGCTCACCATTGGCTTCCAATCACCTTGTTCAACATGATTATAAAATCACCTATCTCATCTTTAAAGTCTTCCTTCATCAACTTTGGTAACTTGGCATTGTGATTTGTGGATTCCAATGATTTGTGGATTCCAATCATTCAATGTTGACCAAGGTGGTGTAATCATTCTCCCATATATCAAAATCTTTTATAGAAAATTCTTGTGTTATAGTTATTGCATCTTTATAATATGGTATATTCAATGCATCCCCTATGTCATTGGATGCAAATGAAAACATACATGTTCCTTTAGGAGTGAATACTGGTTTTGTATCAATATCATTTATCTGTGTGTGCTCAACTATTGGTTTTTGTCACTTCTTGGCTTGAGGAAATACTATTGGGATAAGGTGACTCAAACTTATCATGATTTACAATATTATTTATTCTTTTTAGAAAGATGTTAAATAAAGATGGAATCTTCCACAAGGATGGACTTGGAGAAGAAAATAGAAAGTTTCATGTTTTCTCTTATTTATTCTATTTGCTTTTTTCTAAAGGAAAGAATTGTGCATAAAGGAAGTTTCTAAAATAATTTTTAGATGCATTGAATTCAGACATTTAAAAAAAAATTTCCTCTTGTACAAAAATTCTATAAGTACAAGTAATTGTTATAGAGAACTATGAGATAGGGAGCATTGTTTGAAGAGCATTGCTATGTTGCCAAAATTGTTATAGATCGGATCTCACTACTCAATACTCTTGAAGTTTTGTGCTTCTATAGATTATATTGTAACCTTTGTTGTTGGTAATATAATTGAGTCTAGCTTTCTAGAGTGGTGGGTTTTCTCCTACGAAGGGTTTCCCACATATATCTAGTGTTGTGTGTTTATGTGTTGAATCTTTCTATGTGTGTATATTTAGCTTTCAATAGTTTAAGATTTTGTGAGATAAATTTGAGCATCATCTCTCCTCTTAGATTTAGCATTTGCAAGCATTTCCACACTTAGTCTTCCTTTCAATTAGTATCAAAGCTTGGCCAACTTTGTTATTGTTGTTGGGTGGAGGGGTGTTTTTTGCTGATCTAGTTTCAGTGGGAGTTTTGCAAAGATTTTTTCATAATCTTATTCTAGGTTAGGTATGAAAAGAAAATCTAGAAGAGTAGAGATGGATAAGTTCAATGGGAGTAATTTTGAGTTGTGGAAACTCAAAATGGAGGACATGCTTGTAGATAGAGATCTATGGCTACAGTTTCTTCAATGAAACCTCAAACTACATCGCAAGAATATTGAAATAAGATGAATTGAAAAGCCAAGGATTTGATAAGACTCTATTTGGTAGATTTTGTATCCTAAATATTCATGAAGAGAAGGTTATGACTATCCTTTGGAAGAAGCTAGGTGATATTTATCAAGGGAAATCCTTGGTAAATAAGTTTTTTCTGTGAAAGAAATTATATTCTTTAAGAATAGAGGAGAGGGGTTCTATCATTGATTACTTGAATGCATTTAGTATGTTGATTTCTTAGTTGAATTATATTGGTGATAAGATTGATTATCAAGATAAACACATGCTTATGTTATGTTCTTTTCTAGACTCATGAGATCATGTTGTTATGGTTATTGGAAGCACAACAACCACTATCACATTGGAGGATATGGTTGGTTCACTATTATTTGAAGAGATGCAATGAAAATATTCTAAGATTTCTAAGGTAAGGATGCCCCTATTTCTCATGGTAGAAGAATGGAGAAAAGAAAGAAAAAGGATAAGAAGGGAAAAGTCAAGTATTCTAGTAAAAAGTCCAAGGAAAATTGTTGTAATTGTGGGAAACTTGGTCATCTTCAAAGAGACTTCAAAGAGGAGAATAAAAGGAAAGGTAAAAAGGACTTCTTTGATTTTGATGCTAATAAACCTTCTCAAGATGATGTAGATTCTTGTATTGCAACCTTGGCAACACATGCATCATAAGATGTGTGGTAGATAGATTTAGGGGCTTCTTTCCACATGACACCTCACAGAGATTGGTTTTCAAAGTATGAAGAGTTTAATGGTGGAAAGGTGTATTTGGTTGATAAATTTCACCTAAATGTTGTTGGTCATGGTAGATTCAAGATTAGATTCCCTGTCACAAAGTGAAAGGGATTGATGGTGTACTGCATATCCCTAGTTTAGCAAGAAACCTATTTTTAGTTAGCAAGTTGGGTGATGTGTGCATGTGGAGGTTTTCTTTATCGAGTGATGGATCCAAGATGATAAGAGGTTCTATGGTGCTTGCTAATGGTATTAGGATGGGAACCTTGTATAGGCTAGATGCATGCACGAGTTAGTGTAATGGCACTTTTGTGAAGTCCAAGAAGAGGGCTTTAGATTTTTCATCCTCACTAGAAGATCAAGAAAATAAGAAGACCATTATTTCTACATCTGATGGTCATGATTTCTAGGTACCTAAGAGTGCTACTACTTTGGAGATGAAGCTCCTTGCTAAGAAGACAATGTTATGGCACTAAAGACTTGGTCACATTGGTGAGAAGGGTCTTAGAGCCCTAGAAAATAAGAGCCTTATTGAAGGCCTTGATGATTGTAATATGGAGTTTGACTTTTGTGAATATTGTATTTATGGTAAACAAAATTGTGTTTCCTTTTATTCAAGTTATCATAAGTCTTCTAGGGTTTTCAATTATATTTATTCAGATTTGTTAGGTCTAGTTAATGTTTCTTCAATATCTAAGTCTTTGTATGTTATCTCATTCATAGATGATTATAGTAGAAGGATATTTGTGTATTTCCTCAAAAGTAAATTTGAAGTTTTCAGTTGGTTTAAGGAATTTAAATCCTTGGTTAAAAATCAAACTTGTAGAAAAATAATTGTTTAAGGATTGATAATGGTGGTGATTTTTGTTCAATAGGATTTGATAGGTTATGTAAAGATCATGGAATTGAAAGACATAAGACAACTCCATACACTCCACAAAAAAATGGAGATAGAGAGAGGATGAGTAGAATGTTGATGGAGAGGGCTAGGAGTATGTTGAGTGGTGTTGGTCTAGAACAAAAGTTTTGGGCAGAAGCTATAGCCACCACATGTTATTTAATTAATAGATCTCCTACTTTAGCACTTATTGAGAAGACACCCATGGCCATGCACTATAACAAGAAGCCCTCTTTGAGACATCTCAAAGACTTTGGTTGTGAGGCATATCCTCATGTGCAAAGTGTAAAAAGATCAAACTAGGATAACAAGGCAGTTAAGTGTACTTTCATTGGCTATGGTGTCAATGTGAAAGGTTGTAATCTTTGGGATCCAATTCTAGAGAAAGTTCTCTATAGTAGAAGTTGATGTAGGAGCATCCTACGTGTAAGAGCAATCATGCATCATCCAAATAAATATATTTTCTTTTTAGTCTTTTCTATTTTACTAAGGATTAGTAGATAGGGTATTTACTATATATGGGAACTTTTTGTTTTTAGTAAGTTTCTCATATGAGCTCGAAATGTTCTCATTTTCTATAGGAAGGTTCATTTTAGAGTTATAAGCCTACCATAAAAATATCATTGCTCTAGCTTAAGTATTAGATAAGTTATTGCAGATTTTTGGTGGAAGAATTTGCAAAAAATTCTTCAGGCTCACTGTTGGAGGCCTTAGAGTGCCCAGATGAGGACTAAAAACTTGACAGAAGGGCACTTGTGTAGTTTCAAGCCTATAGATTAGGAGCTAGTGTTTCTTAAAAGTGGTTATAATAGCCAATTAGAGCAACAGTTTGAGAGTTATGGCCTTTTGAAGTTGGGCTACCTGAAATATCTACAATAATTGTCAAAAATGTATTTGGCCAACTCTATATGTATTGTTAGGGTCTTTTGACCCTAGGTATTAAGTTTCATTGTCTAGAACCTTCTCATGCGGCATAAAATTGCCTATTTAAGAAAGGCCCAAACATTGTCTAGGACAACTCTAGGTAATATTCGTAGCTTAGTCTTGTAGATTATTATAATGAAGGTGCCCATGTGGGTTAGAAAATTGTACTTGTGGATTCTATAATTCTACATTTATGAAGAAAATAAGAAGTCCATATTTTTTTTTCCCATTTGCTATTATTTCTTTGTTTCTATTATGAGTTTATCATTTTAAGGTGAGCAACCTTCATCAAGTGGTATCAGAACTAGAGTTCTTGAGTGTGTAGATAGATCGTCGACTATGAGGCAGTTTACACGAGGACCATGGTTTGGGCTAAGTGTGTAGACAGATCGTCTATTGTGAGGTAGTTTGCACTAGGGTTTCAATGAAAGTGTGAAAATGCCTCCTTAAAGAGAGCATGGTAGAAGAGTTGTAGGTATTACACCTTAGGGTTTTCAAGCCCTCCAAAGAAAAAAGCAAGCATTGGAAGAACAAATGCACATAGGAATAAATCTTCCCATAAGAAATGAAAGCAAGGATGAGGATGAAGTAGAAGAAAATGCCGAAGCAAAGGCATTTCTAAACCAAGAGGAAGAGAGGCTTTTTAGGGCCATCTCCAAGATTGGAAAAAGACTTAAGTTTGAACTTCCCACAATTTTGAAAAATCTTAATGCAAAGGATCTGATAGATTGGATCAATGAACTGGAGGAGTAGTTTGAGTATGAAGATATTGATGATCCTACTAGGGTCAAGTTTGTGAAGGAAAAATTGAAAGGACATGTGAAGATCTGGTGGTAGGAGGTTCAATTGGAGCAAAATAGAAAGGGAAAGGACAATATCACCATATGGGATCAAATGATAGCTAAAATTAAGCGACAATTCATTCCTATGGATTATGAGCTTGATGTATTGAAGAAGATGCAAGGAATGAAGCAAGCAGGAAAAACTATTCAAGAGTATACCAAAGAGTTTTACCAAGTTCTCGTTAGAATTAGCCATGTAGAAGCTAACAAAGAGAAAGTCACTCGTTATCTTAATGGGTTAAGTCCAAACATTTAGGATGAGCTGAATCTAGTTTGGATGAACAGTATTAAGGAGGCATACTAGTTCACCCTAAGAGTTGAGGAGAAATAGAGAAAGAAATTTGACAACAAGAATACTGGGAGAGGTCACAGTGGAAGATTTGGTAGATGATCTTATGGTGGCCATAATGATGATCAAAAGAACAAGGATGAGGCTGGAAGTAGAATTCAAAACTAGAGAGGAAACAATTCCAATCATTTCCATGATCAGAACAATAGAGATCAGAGAGGAAGAGGAAGAGGACAAGGATTTGGAGGAGGAGACTTTTGTGGGAAATGTTTTCACTATGGAGAAGAAGGGCATAGAGCATTTGAATGTACCCAGTGGCAAGGAAGGAGAAATCGAAGAACAAAAGGCCAAGCTAGAGTTGCACATGTTGATGAAGATGCCAGATTCTCACATTCTAAAGATGTTGAAAGAGGAGAAGTCCTAGTTAACAAAAGAGTCCTATTGAGTGGTGAGAATGAACCTAATCAAAGAAGAAGCTTGTTTCACACAAGGTGCAAATGTGAAGATAAGTGTTGTGATGTGATCATTGATGGTGGAAGTAATGACAATCTGGTGTCAGAAATGATGATCACCAAGCTGAAGTTGAATAGATAAAAACACCTGCATCCATACCACATTACTTGTGTGCAAGATGACCACAAGGTCATGGTCAATGAGCAGTGCTCAGTGAAGTTCAAGATTGGAAGCTATTAGGATGAAGTAATATGTGATATCATACATATGGACGTGTTTCATATGTTGTTGGGTAGGCCATCGTAGTTTGATAGGCATGTTGTACACAATTGGCAAGAAGATACCTACACTTTGACCAAGGATGGAGTGAAACATGAGTTGAAGCCATTGAAGGAGAAAGAAGAAAATGTATGTAGTGCTGTCAAAATATGTTTCATTGATGGAAAAAAGTTTCTCAAAGGTATAAAGCATGAGCATATTGTTGGAATTACAAGTAGGAAGAGTAAACTTCTAAGAGGGGGGGGGGGGGGGGTGTGGGTGAATCAGTAGTTAACTCATGAACCCATAAAACTTTCACCACACATCCATCTCATACATTTAGTTGAGAAACTAAAATAACATGTAAAGAACATACATCTAAAACATGTAAACATATAAGAAATCAAACATTTGACACCAAAAATGATTACCCAGAAACCCTCCAAGTGAGAAGGTAAAACTAGGGTGGGGATGACATCCACAAATCTTCACTATTGTAGTTGTAAAGTGTATCCAATTAAGGTTACAATGGTTTGATCATAAAGTATGATCTACCCTATGAAAGGCATGCCCTATTAAAGGCTTACAAAGACTATTAAGTCCCACCTTGTTAGAGGATTTGATCACCCTATTAGAAGTGTGCCTAGTTAAAGAACTTCTGATCATCCACTTGGAATGTCACCCTATTAAAGGATTTACTACAACCTACTAGGACTACTTTGTTAAGAGACTCTACCAAAATCACCTATTAGGATGGTTCAACATAGATCTTGTGATTGGATTTAGTTTCCTAATTAAAGATCAAATCCATACAATGTCCTTCTTTATCCTTCTAATCTAATATAAAAAATGTCATCCCCTTCTATTCTTTGTTCTCCTCTAACTGATTCTATAATTCACAATCTCTCAATAACTTCTAAGTCTCCATGAATGCTCAATTTGCACATGCAAACTTCTCTACACTTCTCCTTCAATCCTTGCGCACTCATCATAAGAAGTTTAGGGTTTTCATCTTCCTTAAGAAGACTAGGAGACTTAGGGTTAGGTATGAATCTATGGATGAGATTCATTCATATTGCCTCTTTAAATCTTCCCTTTTTCTAATTGGTTGCATGCAAATACATAGGAATTTTGCAAATAGATTCATCCTCTCTAAAGATCAAAATCTATCCTTAGGTTGATTTAAAAATGGCTTACATATGTGTTCGTTCCTTTACAAACAAATATGTCACTCTGCATATGAAGTGACTAGTGCTCAGCATATATTATAATTTTGCTTCTGGCTTAGCACCTGAACTGCTCAACATCCACTATGTTACTTGGCACTTGAATCACTTCGCATGGTCTATCTGCTTGACACTCGTTACAATTTGGTATGTTTTAACATTCATATGATGTACTTGACATGTATTACTAGTTTGGCATGAACTAAGTAAATTCCTTAAGTGTGTTGACACTCACTTGTCAAAACCAATCTAAGATTGACACATATGTGTTTTGCTATAATTCCAAAAGATAGTAAAGAAGTAGAGGTGGCACTTGTAGAAGTTACATATATGTTGGGAGAGTTTTCTAATATTGTATGGGTAAAAGTACAAAGTTGTGTCACCTTTCAGGATGACTTATCAGAACAACCCAATTTGAGTATTTCTATGTAAAAACTAATTTTGTTGAAACATATGATCTAGATAAATTCATTCTAGCTAATTTATATATGGTTGCACACTTTTCTAATTGAAAATGTCTATTAAATACATGTTTTATACCAGTTTGTATCCAATTACTAAAGAAATAAAATTATTTCAGAAAAGTGTCGTTTCAATAGTTCTTACCATTTTTTATGATATTTTTTAATAACATATAAACACCATTTTATAGAGCTCAGAGTCAAGAATATTCTATATAAAGTTATAGTATTTGAATTAGATGTAGTATATTGTAATTAAAAAAATTTATGAGCATGTATTTTAACACTTGAAAAGATGTTGATTTCAAGAAAGAAAAAATTAAATCATATTAAAAAAATTTAAAATTATATGAAATTCTAAAGGAGAGAGTCCTCTTCTAGAATGTATAATTTTTCTCCTGGTTAGAATACTTTTTTTTTCAAAAATGTGGTGGAAGATGAAAACTATTGATTTCAAGTGAGTTGAAATTTGAAACATTATAAAAGAGAAAATATAGGTCTAAAGCCAATTTTTATTTTTGACTATTCTAGCTATATATGTTATCTATAACATAGTCTGAGATGAAAGGGAAATACATTTATTTTCATATAGTTTTTTGATGGGAACTAGACCCCTAATATTCAATGTTTTTCATTAGTTAAAAAATTATCTAAAAAAATAAGGAAAATATATCAATTCTTATTCCAAATAATTATTAAAAATTATGATCCTAAACTTCATCCATTTCTACACATTTCATTAGTTTACATCATTTTCAAATTCAAAATAATAATACCAATTTTATGTCATTCAATGTGAAGAATTATACTTTTGTTAATCTTTTCCTTTACAAAAGGGTGACATAGATTTATGCTTTTACCTATATTAGATAATGTACTCAATGGATTTCCCCCCATGAGGAAGATCAGTTACCAAATGGATTTGGTTCCAAGAGCCAATTTTTCAAACAAGGCAGTGCACATAACGACACCAACAGAAAATGAAGAGTTGAATAGACAAGTTCATGAGTTGCTGTAGAAGGGGTTGATTTGAGAGAGTCTAAGTCCATGTGTTGTACTAGAAATATTAGCACCAAAAGAGTAAATAGAATGGATGATGTGCAAAAATTCTCACACTATCAACAAGATCACAACCAAGTATAGATTTCCATTACCAAGGATGGATGATATTATGGACTATTTGTGTGTGGTTGAGTATTTCACAAAGATAGATCTAAAGAGTGGATACCATCAGATTTGTATTAGAGAAGATGATGAGTGGAAGACTACTTTCAAAACTAAAGAAGGACTATATGAGTGGTTAGTCATGTCTTTTGGGTTAACCAATGCACCGAGCACTTTCATGCAGCTCATGAATGAGGTACTGAAGGAGTTTCTAGATAAATTTGTCATTGTTTACGTAGATGATATATTGATCTATAGTAAGACATTAGAGGAGCATTTGACTCATATTCACAAGGTGTTTGATAAGTTAAGGGAAGAAAATTTGTTGATAAACTTGAAGAAGTATAGTTTTGTAAAGGAGTTGTTGTACTTGGGATTTGTAGTCTTAGCAAAAGGTCTGAAAATTGACCTAGAGAAAGTGAAGGCTATCCTTGAATGACCTACTCCAAGGAGTGTGATAGAAGTAAGATATTTTCATGGACTAGATATATAGCTTTTATAGAAAGTTTATAAGAGGTTTTAATAATATTTGTGTACCCTTGACTGAAAAAATGCGAGGGGATATGAAAGAATTTAAGTGGACTATTGGATCAGATAAAAGTTTTAATCTATTGAAACAAAAAGTTCCTGAGCAGCTTGTTTTAGCACTTCTTGATTTTAACATGGTGTTTCAAGTAGACTATGATGCTAGTGGTACTACAATAGGAGCTATTATGAGCCAGGAAGGTAGACCTATTTCTTATTTTAGTGAGAAGTTGAATGATGCAAAAATAAAAAATTTTGTTTATGATCAAGAATTTTATGCTATAGTTCAAACATTAAAGAAGTGGAGACACTATCTTCTTCCTAAGAAGTTTGTTTTGTACACTAGTCATCAAGCTTTGTAATATTTGAATAGTCAAGGAAAATTAAACCAAAGGCATTTGAAGTGGGTTGAGTTTTTGTAGAGTTATACATTTTTTTTGAAACATAGGATGGGAAGTCTAACAAAATTGCAGATGCTCTTAGTAGAAGACAACTTTTGTTAACAAAAATGCAAATAGAGGTGGTTGGGTTCAAGGAACTTAGTACTTTGTATCCAAATGATCCTAATTTTGGTGAAGTGTGGAAGGATTGTACAAAATTTGTTACACTTGACAAGACAAAGTGGCTGGATTTCATGATCTAGGATAGTATGTTGTTCAAAAGAAGCCAGTTGTGCATTCCTAGATGTCCAATGAGAGAGAATCTCATCAAAGAGAAGCATAGTGGAGGATTGGCTAGATATTTTGGTAGAGATAAAACCATATCTTTGGTTTCTGGGAATTATTACTGGCCACAGTTGCAGCAAGATGTAAAGAAGTTTGTACAGAGTTGTAGAGTATGTCAGATGGTGAAAGGAGTGACATAGAATATAGGGTTCTATCAACCATTACCTATACTAGAGAAGCCACAAGAATATGTCAGTATTGATTTTGTTCCTCGATTACTAAGCACTTAGTGTGGGGATGATTCTATTTTTGTGTTGGTTGAAAGGTTTACAAAGATGGCACATTTTATTCCTTGCAAGAAGACTAGTGATGTTGTTCATGTGGTAGAGTTGTTTTTCAGAGAAGTGGTGAGACTACATGGTCTTCCAAAGACTATAGTTTCAGATTGAGATACCAAATTTGTTGGATATTTTAAGCATACATTGTGGAAGAAGTTGAAGATAGATTTGAAGTTTAGTTTATGACATCATGCATAGACTAATGGATAGACAGAAGTTGTGAATCATAGTTTAGGAAACTTGCTGAGATGCTTGGTTGGAGATAAACCAAAAGGGTGGGATATGATTTTACCATAGGTGGAATTTGCATATTATAATTCTGTCAATAGGAGTACTTGTAAATAACCATTCTAGATTGTATATGGGAGTAGTCCCAAAAATTCTTCTAAATTGAGGCAGTTGGCTAAAGGAGAGATAAGTAGTGTTGAAGGGAAAGAATTTGCTAAACACTTGAAGAACATCCATGAGGAGGTGAGAAAGAACATCATAAAGATGAATACACAATATAAGGCTAAGGTAGATGTGAAAAGGAGGTATAAGGAATTCTAGATTGGAGGTGAAGTCATCATTCATTTGAGAAAGGAATGTTTTCTAGTGGGTACATATAATAAGTTGAAGATGAAGAAGTTTGGACCATGCAAGATAGTGAAAGGAATGATTCTAGAAATGTGTATGAAGTGGAGTTGCTTGCTGAATCGAATATTTCACTAGTATTTAAAATTTAAAATTTGATAGAGTATTATGAAGGAGGTGATAGAGATGAAGTTATAGAAGTGTAGTGGCATATTCTAGTAGCTAGTTCGGCTACAAAGAAGATTGAGGAGATATTGGACAGTCATGTTGGCAAAAGTAGCAGGAACAAAACTTATGAGGAATATCTAGTCAAATGGAAAGGGAGGCTAGTTGCAAATTCATCATGGATAGCAAAGGAGGAGGTTAACTATCTTGGTTTTTCTCTGAACACCTAAGACATGATGGGGTGACTTCTCAAATTACCCTAAGTTTCTGATGTAGGAGCATCCTAGGTGTAAGAACAATCTTGCATCACCCAAAAAATATTTTTTCTTTTCAGTCTTTTCTATTTTAATAAGGACTAGTAGATAGGGTGGTTACTATATATGGGAACTTGCAATTATAGGTTTTTCATACGAGCTCAAAATGTTCTCATTTTTTAGAGGAAGGTTCATTTTAGACTTATAAGCCTACCATAAAAATCTCATTGCTCCAACTTAAGTATCAAAGAAGTTATTGTGTATTTTTGGTGGAAAGATTTGTAGAAAAATCTTTAGGCTCATCATTGGAGGCCTTAGATTTCCTGGATGAGGAATGAAAAATCGACAAAAGGGCACTTGAATGGTTTTGAGCTTGTAGATCAGGAGCTAGAGTTTCCAAAAAGTGGTCATAATAGCCAATCGGAGCAAGAACTTGAGAGTTATGGCCTTCCGAAGTTGGGCTATCTGAAATATCTAAAATAGTTGTCAAAAATGTATTTAGCTGAATATATATGTATTGTTAGGGTTTTTTAGCCCTAGGTATTAAGTTCCATTGTCTAGAACCTTCTCGAGTGGAATAAAATTGCCTATTTAAGAAAGGCTCAAACATTGTCTAGGACAAATTTGGGTAATAGTTCGTAGTGTAGTCTTGTAGATTACTATAATGAAGGCACCCATGTGGGTTAGCATAATGTACTTGTGAATTCTATAATTCTGCATTTGTGGTGCAAATAAGAAGTCCATATTTTGTTCTTGCATTTGCTATTGTTTCTTTCTTTCTATTATGAGTTTATGGTTTTAAGGGAAGCAATCTTCATTAGAAGTGTTATATTTCATGAACTAAAACATTTGAAAATTGATTTGTATCCAAAGAAGAAAGAGATGAAGAAAAAGGATGTAGTTCATATTCCTACTACCCCTAATGAAGAAGAAGTCTCAACTCTTAATAGATTTGAGCATGAGGAGAGCTTAAGTAGCTCTAAATTTTTTGAAGAAGAGTGAGAGCATGAACCTCAAAATTTGAGGAGGTCTACTCATGATGGAAAATGGCTTGATAGATTTGGTTATTCACCTGAGATTTGGATATTCTTTGTTGGATTCTAGTTGTGTTTTTTCATTGATTTCTAACAATGATGAGCCTAGGATTGTTAGAGAGGTTATGTCTATGAATCATGCAGATCCTTGGATAGAAACCATGAATGAAGAGATGACAATATTTAAGAAAATTGCTACATGGGATTTGGTACCTTAAATGCCTAGAGGACATAAACTTGTTGGATGAAAATGGGTCTTCAAGATGAAAGTGAATCCATATGGTAGTGTTGAGAAGTATAAGGAACAATTGGTTGCGAACGAGTGTTCACAGGTGGAGGGAATTAACTATGGTGAAATATTCTCTCCTGTAGTGAATCTAACATCCATTTAATTCTTGTTATCACTTGCAACAACTTATGATTTTGAAGTTGAGAAAATAGATTTGAAGATATTGTTCCTTCATGGTGATTTGAAGGAGGAAATTTATATGTTATAGCCAAAGCACTTCATGGAAAAAGGTAAAGAAAATCTTGTTTGTAAGTTGAAGAAATCTTTGTATGGTTTGAAGCAATCTCCTAGAATCTGGTATCAAAAATTTGACACCTTTATGTTGTCTTTGATATTTCTTGAGATCTAAATCTAACCATTGTGTGTATTATAAATCTAAAAATGGTCACATTCTTATCATTGTCTTGTATGTGGATGACATTTTGTTTATTGGGAATGGTAAAATAATGATTTTAGAGTTAAAGTCGTAGTTAGCAACATAGTTTGAAATGAAAGATCTAGGTATAGATATATATATTCTTGGGATTGAGATCATTAGAGATAGAGCTAGCAAAAATATTTGGATGAGCCAGAGGAAGTATGTTAACTCTATGTTGGAGAAATTCAACATGACATCTTACAAGAAGTTAGTTTTTCCAATGTTACATGGACCAAAGCTATCTAAGGAGTACTGTCCAAAATCTACAGAGATGGAGGACATGTCTTGAGTACTTTATATGAGATTTGTTGGTAGCTTGATCTATGTTATGGTTTGTACATAACCATACATTTCCCAAGTAGTGGGATTCCTTCATTGGTATATGGACAATCTTGGAAAGGTGCATTTGGATGTAGTTAAGAGAGTGTTTAGATATTTGAGAGGCACAATAGAGTATTGCTTATTTTTTCATGGGAACTCTTTTGTATCTCAATATTCTATTTGCATTCATAGATATATAGATTCATATTGGGCAGGTGATATTGATAGAAGAAGATCCACTAGTGAATATGTTTTCATAATGTTTGGTAGTATAATTAGTTGGATGAGTAAGTTGTAGGTTAGTACATGGTAACTACTCATGCTTCTAAAGAGGCTATTTGGCTTAAGAGATTGTGTTTTTATATTAGTTTTGATGTAGAATATATTACTATCTGTTGTGATAGCCAGAGTGCTATATGTTTAGCAAAAAATGATACTTTCTATGCCAAAACAAAGCATATTGATGTACGATATCATTTTGTTTGTGATATGGTGGAAGATGGAAAGGTGAAGTTGGAAAAGGTCGCTACTTTGGAGAAACTTGTAGATGCATTGACAAAGCTAGTTAACACTAAGAAGTTCAGATGGTTTGTTGGTGCTATGGACCTTGGGGCCTATGATGTGATACAATAACTCTTATAAGGTCTTTGTCAAGTGGGAGATTGTTGGAATAAGGTGACTCAACCTTATCATGATTTACAATATTATGTATTCTTTTTAGAACGATTCTAAATAAAGACAAAGTCTTCCATAAGGATGGACTTGGAGAAGAAAACAATAAGTTTCATGTTTTCTTCGATTTGTTCTCTTTTCTTTGTTCTTAAGGAAGGAGTTGTGCATAAGGGAAGCTTCTAAAATAATTTGTGGATGTGTTGAATATAGACACTTAAAAAAATGTTTCCTCTTGTACAAAAACTCTATAAGTATAAGACATTATTGTAGAGAATTATGTGAGAGAGAGTAATTTTTGAAGAGCATTGTTATGCTATTAAAATTGTTCTAGATTTAATATCACATTTGAATACTCTTAGAGAGTTGTGACTCTATAGATTGTATTGTAACTTTTGTTACTAATAATACAATTGACTTTGGCTTTCTAGAGTGGTGGGCTTTTTTTCTCGAGAAGGGTTTCCCACATATATCTTGTGTTCTGTGTTGACTCTTTCTGTATGTGTTTATTTAGCTTGCAATATTTTAAAGTTTTGTGAGATAAATTTCAGCATCATCTCTCCTATTAGATTTATCATTTGGAAGTGTTTCCGCACTTAGGCTTCCTTTCAAATAGAATTGCTTGAACAATGCCAATTTTTACTATCTTCTTTGTCTAGAGTGATGATTATGTTTGTAGTGCCTACCCCTAGTTCACTTTTCTGTTATCATTGTCAAACTCTTTTAGGCTAGCTTTATGCTTGATGTTTAGTAGCATTACTTTAACATTATCTGATATTGTTTCAGGTTCAATTGACTTTATGATGAGATTACTTGGTACTCTATATTTCATGTATGCATGATGATTATTCAGTATTTTCAATTATTAATGATGATTATCATATGTGTTCTCTTATGGATACTTACCCCATACTACGTGTATGATGTGCATTTTTTTTCTTTATGTATGGCGTTTCTGATGTGGTTAAGGAAAGGAGTTGTAGTCACCTGCTAGTTGGGATCTACATGATGTAACACTTCCTACTATTGCCTATTTAGCTTAGTATATATTGTGTTTGTACATGCATGGATTTTATGTAGGTTGTAGGTACCAAGTATCGACTTCCCTGAATTGCTAGGATGAGCGTACCCTATAGCATTATCTCAATGGTAAGAGAGGGGAGATAAATTCTTAAGTCCAAATCCTAAACCCTTAAACCATTTTTCCTAATTGACAATTAGGACAAGTATCTGAGTCAAGTACCCTCTGAATGCATCCGATGACATTAATTCATGATTGTAACCCTTAATTTGATTTTGTATGTGTTTTACTATGGGTTTTCGTATGTTGTTTTATGAGTCTTTGGAGTATTTTCTATTAATTAAGTCTAATTAAAAGATTAGATTAATGATTTAATTTAATGAAAAATTATTGTGATATTTTAATATTTAATTATATTTAATTTTTAATTATATTTAATTAACTGATAAATTAATTAAATATAAAGAATTAAATTTGAAGATAAAAGTTATAAGGATAATTTTAGAATGTGATAATATTTATTTAATTTAATAATAATATATTTAGAGTTCATTTTTAAATAAATGCTAAATATTATTATTATTTAAGTTAATAAATATTTTATCAATTAAGTTTTGAAAATAAATTAAAAAGTGAAAATATATTTATTTAATAAAAGTTTTAAGTTCACATGATTTATGCATGAGGTTAAAATCTAAGGAATTAAATTAAAAAGATAAAACAAGTAAATTTAATAAGAGTTGCATAATTGCACATGAGATTAAAATTAATAAATTAATTAATTGAAAAGTGAAGTCAAGTGGAAATTAAATAAAGTTATTTAATAATGCAATTAACGTGCATGGTAAAGATCAATAAAATTTAATTTGGAATTCGAGTCTAGTGAGAATGGAGTTCTCCCAGGTGAACGCATAATTAGTGCCCTAATTCAAGGAAAGAACTCTTGGTCACAATTGAAGGGTTCATTTTTGAGATAGAAAATTTTGGACGCGAAGTTTGGAAGTGAATTTCAGAAGGAGAATTTTGGGAAAAGTTTTAGAGAGAAGTTTTGGATAGAAGTGGATTCTCCCACGATCTTTAGGTGGTTGCGTATTAGCATTAGGTTCAGGTAGGGTCTTGTGTTTTGATCACTAATTATTACGAAAATTTTTCTTCACTATCTTCTTGATGCCTGTGGATTGTAAATTTGAATTCTTTGTGATGAACACTTAAATATTTTAATATTGTAAATTATTAAATCCTTATCAATATCTTCTGCAAATGTGGAGATTAGAAAAGTAATTAGAAATCCTCATTTTTCTAGATTAAAGAAATTAGAATTTTAATTTGGAAAGGGTTTGAATTTTTAAAAAAGAAGATTTTAGATTGAAAAATTCGAATGGTTAATAGAATTTTCTCTATCAGATTATAATTGTAAATGTTATTAAAAAAAATTAAAATTAATTGAAATAAAATAAAGATAAATTTGTTTTATTACTATTAGTGAGAATGTAAAATAAAATAAAACAAAAATTATTTATAATAATATTATAGAAATTTAAAATAAAATAAAACACACAATTTTATTGAGGGGAATTTTTTAAAAAGTTTTTATAATAAATAAAATGTAAAATAATAAAATTAAATAATGTATATCTTTTTACACAATTTGGGGGAAATTGTTTGACATTTTAATTAAAAATATATATATATTAAAAATAATTAATTAAAAAAATAATAATATAAAATACCGAAAACTTACCTCTTATCTATTTTGGTTGGCAACTTGCACATTTTCCTGTGCTTACGCATATGGAAAGGGGTCGCACGGCTTTAATTATGGCCGGCAGGCCCTAAATGCAAGGGAAAGTTTTAAACTTTTAATTTATTTTTGTTTTAACATGTTTAATGAAAGTTATATATATATATATATATATATATAAAATTAATTAATTTAATATATTAATAATAATTTTAGTTAATAGTTATTTTAATAATTGTTAATTTAATTAATAGTTAATGAAATTTAATATAGTTTATTTTAATTTAGTTATTAATAATTTTTATTAAATAGTTTTGCTAATTTTTAAGTAATTAATAATTAATAAAATATTAATAAAGTTGTTGATTATAATTAAATCTATTAATAGTTTTAAATTTTAATGATTAATTAAATGTTAATTATCTAGTTATTTATAAATAACTATTAATTAACTTTATTAAATTTGATTTAATTAACCTATTTAAATAATAGAAATTATTTAAAAAAAGAAAAGTATAGACATAGTTTTATTTAATTATTGATCATTCTATTTTTAATTGCAATTTTATCTCATTTAAAGTAATGAGTATCATTTTAATAATTTAAATAAATAATTACCTTTTTAATATTTTTAGGAAATTGACTTTAAATATAAAGGGGGTAATTTTTTATTTTATTTGAATATATGGATAGGTAAGTAGTAAGGGTTTAAATGTTATATTAGGTACTCGAAAACTTATATTGAAAACGAAAATTGAACCTTACATTAACTTAACAATATATTATCATTTTTACCCAACCAACTATGAGATGATTATGTTTTCTATGTACTGTTTATGTTTTGGGTTTTGGGGTTTATCCTAGTGTTGACCAATCTTAGGTTGTTACTAGAGACTCGAGGGTTTTGTGATTATGATGCTATGTTGTTTTTGGTCTTGATCTTTTTAAACCCAACCATGATAATGCAATGGCATGCTCTATGATGTGTGTTGATTATTTATTGTTATTTTTTTCTAGTCTTCTTGTGTGAAGTTGAGGTGTATGTTTATGAGATACTTGATTTAACCATTTTTGAGTCATCGATCAGTTATATTTGAGTTGCCTTCCAGTCACCTTCAGAGGACTGAGATGCTTTAGATGATTTGTTCTTGATGATGTCATATTGTGACATGTTTGACTTGACCATTTTGGAGTCTTCGATCAATATTATTTTGGGATGCTTTCTCGTTGCTCGTTGAGAAACAATGGATATTGTGGGATAGTTTTTGGTTGCTTATTGGAGAACTAATGGATATTGTGATTTATCATTTAATGTTATTCAGTTGCTCGTGGATAACTGATGTGATTATTGTGGATTATACATATGATGCTTTCTAATAACTTTTACAGGACTGAGGTGATTTTACTATGATTCTTTGATTTGTCATTTCATGAGCTCAGGGTAGGTAATCTATATGTAGTGTCGGGAAGTGGCTTGCAATGGGGCTGGGGCCCTAAGTGGCTGCCAGGGTAACTCATTGTAAGTTGTTTTAATAAGTGAAAACATTACACTAAATGGGGATTAAAATGTACCTAATAAGATAATTGTATGTTCTCGTCGATGCTTCGAGTGCTAGTATAGACTAGGATGGGAGTAGAGAGAACGATTGGTTATGACCTTGCATTCTATAGTATGCCTCATCAGTACAAGAGGATACTAGTCACCGTAGGGATCACTAGGGACCCAAGATTCCTAAGAGATTGCTTGGGTAACTCTGAACATGATTCGTATGATGACACGTGCCTACTTATATAGTAGATTCTTATGTGTCTTGTGTGCCTCTGGGATTTAGATGTCGATCTATCTTACAACCTTTGAGTTAGAATACTTATAGGATTTCTTGGACTTAGAGAGTACTTGTGTTATGTGATTTGATGTTCTATTTGGGACTTGAGACTGTCTCCTCAACGCGCTAGGAGTGGGCCATTTAGGTTCCACACAGTCGGGTGGTAGTGCTTTTTACTCTTACCATTGAGATCCATTTGTAGTGACCATGGCTAGAGCTTCTTGAGATGCTTTTTTTATCATGATTAGGTGATGTTATTTACTAATGCATTTCTTTATATTGATAATTAGCATGTTATATTTCCTTATGATTATGTTGTAGTATGTTTAGTAGTGACGTCCCTATTACTATAGTACTGACAATATTATTGGTGACTTGGGATGTTATGTGCAAGGGATGGCTAGGGCCCACAATGGTCTAATGATGCTATTGATGGTTGGCCATTTAGGTTCCACATAGTCGGGTGGTAGTGCTTTTTACTCTTACCATTGAGATCCATTTGTAGTCACCGTGGCTGGAGCTTCTTGAGATGCTTTTTTTATCATGATTAGGTGATGTTATTTACTGATGCATTTCTTTATATTGATAATTAGCATGTTAGATTTCCTTATGATTATGTTGTAGTATGTTTAGTAGTGACGTCCCTATTACTATAGTACTGACGATCTTATTGGTGACTTGGGATGTTATGTGCAAGGGATGGCTAGGGCCCACAATGGTCTAATGATGCTATTGATGGTTGGGAGGAACCACACACTTAGTTATGCTTTATGATAGATAGTTATATTTCATGTTGGATGTTTATATCTTTTATGATGGATGGATGTATCATGTATGGTGGATGGTTTCATTTATTTTATTGTACTTTGTATCATGGATTCGTGGAGGATGATGTATCTTTAGTTCTACATATGTATATTCTTTTAAACCTTTCATACCCTGTGACATGTACAGTGGATGATTGAGCATTCCGAATTAATTTTCCAAGAGGTATTTGGACAAATGTATATAATGGACTTTGGACTTTCTATTATTCCTTCATATGGATGTGGTAGTTGTTAGATTTAGTATTAGATTAGATTTAAATGTAATTCAACATCATGGGATCCTTAAGAAATGTAACATGTTATGTATGCTTTAGTTGATTGTATGTTATTGCTTCCACTACTATATGTTTTGATGTGTATGGTTTATCTTTCTTGTTTTTTAAAAAAAAAATGTTGGCAAACTTAGTAAAACTTTAGGTCATTTCTTTTGGGTCCTTTGGTGGGGCATTACAATGTTCAAGCATCCAAGGTTGGTATTATTGATTTTCATCCATTTGGTTGGGAAGCTTATCTTCAGAAGCATATTTTGTAGATTATATTTAGACTACTGTACTTCTTATTTCCTTGAGCTCATCCCGTCCTTGAATGGACTTTTGCTTTGAATCTTCTCCTCCCACAATTTTATAACCTAGTACCCAATGTCATTAATTAGATTTCTATGTTTTAAACTTTGGAATCCAACCCAATTTCACAACCAAGACATGGTGAGAAAAGACAAGTCAATTAAATGATGACAACTCATTAATGAATTAGATTGAAGGAAAAACCTCTATGCATCAAGTGCAAGCCTGAAATACAAGGCCATTTAGGCAAAATAGTGTTGTGCGGAAACTCCCACCAACTCAAGCAAAGCATTACAAATAGTAAGTGGAAAATATTCTCCATTTAGGAAAACTTGACAATGTATAGTGGAAATGAGGGTAGACTTAGGCTAGTGGAAATCAACATGGACTTAGGCAAGTGTATATGATGTGAAGTGGACATCATAGTTTGGTGAACTTAAAGCTTAACATAGAAATTCATACCAACTTGGGCAAGGTCCAACTGAACTCAAAATCATGTGATCAAATCTGAGTTTTTCATATTTTCAGGTTGACTTGAATCTACACCATGGATGACCTCTCTACAAAGTCACCATATTTCTAATGATTAATTGCCACCATTCTTGTGATTCTACTAAATTGCTAATCCTGATCAAAATTTATTTGAATCTGATTGCACCTCATTAAGTCTAATTTTAAATAAGTGTGATTTGAGTGTCATCCAAGCTCCTTGCCTACCATTACTAATTCTTGATCTCACTCTCACTAATAAAATTTTAGATGCTGAGAATGTTACCAAACTACTCAAACACTAAGGCAGGGGTCTCATGGGAGGGGCTTGGGCTCTATTTTTGTGGAGCAGGTGGCTTCATGATAATTTTTTAGGGGCGCAAAAGGTTTATTTGGAATATTTTCCCATAAAATAGGAGCTCCAACTTTTTATCCCTCTCGATTTAAGCAGTTGAAAATAGAGTGGGGCTGGAAATAATGCCACCAACTTAGGAAGAATTTTGCCATTTGTCAACCAAAATGATATAATTCCAACAAACAAATTTATGAAGAAATATAATTTTTATTTTAAAAATTCATAAGGAAGTGGGTGCCCATAAGACCCCAGCCTGATAATCAAACACCTACAACTGACTAAACTAACACCTACTACGAAAAGAGAGGATTCTTATATATTTCATGAAACAATGGTGTGAATACCTCACACCAAAGACTCTCTCTTCTAAAACAACACTAGTTTCAACTCACCTTCCATTTCTACAATCTGATTATAACAAAACCAAGATTAATTCCGCATTGGTACACAACAATTAGACTGAAGATTACACTAATAAATCAATGCCTAATTGATATTTGAGATTCAGATTCATGATTTAATTAGTTTTCCTTAACACCAAAACATCGAGGGTTTACGTTCAAACTACCTCACTAGACTCTTTGAAAACCACCTGCTCTTTTCATATGCAATATTCTCCTTTCCATAACACTCAAAGCTCATTGACAATACCGCAGCCCCTCCTTATGTTGCTACCTATATTTTTTTGCGGGCCCCTCTTTGGGGTTGCCTCTCACTCACTACCTCCAATTCATCACAGCCAAGCTCCTTTCCTTATTATGCAGTCGTGACTATTTCATTTTCTTTTCTACGAGCCTCTTTATCCCTTAAATTTGTGTGCATTATCTCTTCTTCCACACTGTATCCTCTTTCTTCACATGGGACATTGCCAACTCATCTATTTTGGGCTGATTCCTTCTCTCTACGCAGACCACACTTCTATGTCTCCAACGATGCATATTTTTCCATGTTTTAACTATTTTGCCTCCACAGTCTTCCCTCTTCTTAGTTGATTTGTCTACCATCAATTCCACTCTCTCGTCACATTAAAGATACAAACTGGTTCAAGTTTGTCTTACTTTAGTAGTGTTTCATTTCTTCAAAATGGAAGTTGAATGGTCATAAGACTCGCATTACACTTATTCACATGTTTATTCAATCCGTATAGAAGTTATGATGGATATTTAGGTTGGGGTCTTATGGAGGGAGATTTTCTATGAGTTTTGAGTGGGTGCTGGAGAGATTTCTTGCTGGTCTCGTGGATTTCTAATACAATCTAGCTTCAAAATTTAAGTTTCAAAGAAGTTGTTAGTTATGGATTTTAATACTTTTAAATAAACAACTATATATTCAAAATATATTTTTTTGTATTGAGAAGAAATAGGAAATTTTTTTTTTCTATCTCAAATTTTATTGTCATAGGAATGCAAATTTTAGAAATATTTTCTTTAAGTCAGTGGAGTCAATTCTAGCTTCACCATTGTTTTTCTGCTCAAATAAGCAACCCTATATTATAAGAACTTGTATATTCTCAAAGAAGATTCTAAATAATCCTATAGCAATTTGTTTCCAACACATGGGTAGGTAGGATGCTCCTCACAAGATATTGAAGGTAGAAATAAAATATTTCTAAAATTAAACTAAAAAATGTTCATCTTGGAGCCACTTTTCTTCTTGTTCTACTACCATTTTCCTCTTCTTCACATCTTGCAACCTCAAAATATCAATCCCTTCCTTTCTTACTTCTCTACTACCCTTCGTAAGGTTCAATGTATCAAATATGATTTCCCACCAACACAGTGTATCAAAATCAGAAAAAATAATTGAATTCGTACCTTCTCCTTAACAAAACAACTATCCTCTATAACCTCATTTGTTGTTTTACCTTTCCTTCTCTTTCTACCTTGTCTAATGTATGAATTTATGTTGTTTCAATGGCTTCCAGGATATAGATTACTGTTGGAATCTAGTTTCATTCACTCAAAGTAGTGTTAGAACAATAATCAAGAGACTCAAATTCCACATTTTCCTAGCAAGGAATAGAGATCTCTAATTAAGGTTCCTATGTCATTTTTGTTCTCAACACATATTCATTAGAAAACCCTTAATTTACTACCACTAAATGTGCTTCAATTTAAAGTAAATTAAGGCTATCTTCCACTGCAATGATTTCCTTTATCTCTTCACTCTTGTTCACATATAACAAACTAGTAAAATCTAATTTTATCTCTTCTTCTGCAAACTTTGTTACACTTGAAATCAACTCTTTCCATTATTTTTCAATTGCTTCAATACACATCATGCCATCTATGTCATCTACTAAAAAATCTTTCAATTGTTGCATTACTTTTCCATTAATCCTTTCAAATGGCTAACTTATGTCCCACTCCACCTTTCATCAATGAGTATATATTAGCATACCCATTGTGCACTACTCTCTGGTCAAAATGCCAAGGCCTCCCTAAGAAAACATGACAAATATTCATAGGCATAATATCACACATTTTTTCATCACAATAATTTTCTAAATTACATTTTACCAAGTTATGTTTGCTGACCAAAAACTTCTCATCATCTTGTAGCCAAACTATTCTATATGGATGTGGGTATTTTTCTTAGAAAGTAAAGTCCACCAAAATAACTAAGAGGGGTGGCAGGGGTGAATAAGTTATCCAACTATTAAAACACTTATCAAACTTATTAACCTTTAAGCATGTGAACAATGTAATCAACAACCATAACAAGATACTCATACACAATAACACCAAATATGTCAACTATTGAAATCAGATTGAAAAGATCATTGTATGAAAAAGATTGTTATGAGGGAGATTGTTATATGTTTCAATCATTATTTTGTCATTGATGTCAAGCCTGATAAGAATATTATTTGTTGGTAAGATAATTGCTTGTAAGATTCAAGTACTATCACTTAGTTGATTGATGAAGAGGATTTGATCAATAAGAGGTAACAACAACACCTAGAGGAAAGGTTGAGTTATGCTTATGTAATAAAGTACAAGGATCCGTTAAGATAGTGGTAACATGATGCATTGATTATCTACACAAGGTTACAAATGTTGGCTACACTAAGAAAGAATAGAAGAACATGTAATACATAATTTGTTTGCTAAGCTTGACTGAGTGGATTGTAGGTGTCATGCAAAGACAGTGCAAGCCGAGTAGAAAATTAGTTGGATCTAAGTAAGTGTAAATTCTAATTAATGTCAAGCAAGTTAGTTAGTGGCAAGTAAAGTTTAGTAGGTGTCGAGCACCAGTAAACTTTAGTTGATGCCGAGTGATTTTGTAGTGGATGTCGAGTAACACATTGTGTGCAGAGCATCAGAAGTTTGATAATGTTGAGCTACTGCAATAATATTTCAAAGATCGTGAATTTGATCAATATGAGCCAACAAATTTATTTTCTTGGATTTTGTGAACTAGGTGGAAGATAAGGATGATGAGCTGGTGGCATAGAAATCTAGGTAAACCATTTTGAGGTGAATTCAAAGTGGATTCTAGAGGAAGTTTCTAGAATAGACATTATATGGGGTAGATACATTTTATCCTACCTAACTCATCTTAACCCTAATTTGGATGATGGAGAATGAGCTATAAAATATATTAATTTTCTATTTATAGGAATGGCTTGTCATGAAGCAAGGTTGTCATGTGCAAGAACCCAAGGGACACAAGAGTTCAAAGGGGTTTTGCTTCATCAAGTGACCTAAGAGAAGAGTCTACAATGGCATGTTAAGAAAGAAGGCTTAAGGAGATGAATGTTTGAAGGGTGAACAAGCTATCAAAGATGCAAAGTATGAAGGCCAAACATAATAGAGGACTAAATATAGATCTGTAATCTACAAGAGAAGTTGTAAGTTGTATCAAACCAAAGCTCTACTATTATTCTCTAACGATTGTATCAGTCTAGGGTAAATCCTTCAGATTTAAGGTTGACCTAACAGTCATTTGTAAATCCTTTAACATGGTGGCATTCTAAGTGAATGACCTAAAGTCCTCTAACAAGGCTCACTTCTAACAAGGTGCTTGAAATCTTTTAACAGGGTCACATTTAACAGTGTGTATTGTAACCTTTAACAGGGTTGGCCTCTCACTGGGCATCACTTCAGAAGAGTGAAAAAGTGTTAGCATGTTACTAGCGATTTTTCTCAAATTGGGCTTCCGTGTAAATCATTGTGTTATCTGTGTTGTTGAATCTATGCTTTACATTTTTGCAAATTGATTTGATAGTAAGCTATAAGTTTTAAGTTATTGCATAATCTTATGGATGCATGATAATGGTAAATGTTTTATGGGTTCACTAAGCTATGAAATTTTTTATTTGTACATCTAGACCTTTGATAACTAATTCACCCCCCCTCTTAGTTATACAAAAGAATTCTAATAATTTGTATTAGAGCATTGGTTCCTTAAAAGCACTAATTTGAAAGTACTAGAAGCACAAAGATCAAGATGTTGAAAAGAGATGTACCCAAGCTCAACAGAGATAACTTTCCTGCATGGAAAAGTTTAATGAAGCTACACCTTGGAGGAATTACAGATCATGTTCAAACTACCATTGATGTGGAACATGTTGATCTAGCAGGTGCTCCAACTGCTGAAGATATGAAGAAAAAGAAAGAACACAATCAAGCAATGTTGGAGATTGCCTCTACCCTAAGCTATGCTAAATTTGATGATATCAAAGGTTGTGACACTACAAAGAAAATGTAGGATGCCCAAACCACTATCTATGTAGGAGATAAGAATGTTCAAAGAGACAAATCTAAAAGTCTCAGAGGTAAGTTTGATGACATGAGAATGGAAGAAGGTGAAAATATTGCTCAATATGTTGCTAGAATAAAAGAAGTTGTAAGTGCAATAAAAGGTGCTATTGGTAAAATAGATGATGATACTATGTTAAGTAAAGTCTTGAGGACATTGCTGCTTGTTTATTCTATTAGAGTTTCTACAATTCAAGAACTAAGATGTATTCTAGGAAATGATCTAACCCTTGAAGGTCTAGTAGGTAGACTCACTACTTTTGAACAATCTAACTTTGATAATTACAAACCTAAGTCTCTTGAATCTGCTTTCAAAGCTAAACTATTTTTGAAAGATTTTGAAGAGCCCATCAAGTAGAAGAAGAGGAGAAAGGTAAAATGTGTGTCTAGTGATAGTGACACTGATGAGGAAGATGGTGATCATCTTGAAGCATTTCTGGCAAGGAGATTCCACAAAGGAAAAGGTAAGTTATCTATCATTTGTTTTAACTGTGATGAGGTTGGTCATATTGCTATTAGATGTCCACAGAAGAGGAACCATAAAGGTGGTGACGAATACAAGAGTAGAAGAGATGATAACAACAAGAACTATAGAGACAAAGGAAATAAGTCGTGTTACATTTCTGAAGAAGATACTATGGATGATTCTGATGATCATGATGATGAAGTGGTGTATGTTGTAATGAAGTACAAATCTGATGAAGATGAGGCAACAACACTTGTGACGTGTGTGAACAAGAATGATAGATGGATCATTGATAGTGGGCACTCACATCACATGACTGGAGACAAAAGTAAGTTCATTACCCTAAATTTTTATGAAGGAAATAGTGTAAGATTCAGTAATGATGCACCATGTTTAATAAAAGGAAATAGTTCCATCAAACTCACAAACAAGATTTCATGTGACAATGCTTACTATGTTGAAAGATTGAATTATAATCTTTTGAGTGTGTCACAACTAAATAACTCACAATGTAAGGTTGAATTTGTGAATAAGACTACTAAGATATTTGATACTGATGGTAAACTGATTGGAAATGGTGATCAAACTAGAGGAAATCTATTTTACCTTGATATAGAGGATGCTACTTGTCTAGTTGTTAAATCTGATGATGTATGGCTATAGCATAAGAGGTTATGTCATCTTAACTTTGATAACTTGGTTAGTATCAGTAACATGAAGAAAGTTAGGGGTTTGCCTAAATTGAAGAAACCTGACAATACAATGTGCAAACAATGTCAACTAGGCAAAATGACAAAGTCAAGTTTTAAGAGTAAAACTTATATCTCTAAGGAAATACTTGAGATTGTTTATATTCACTTTTGTGGACCACAAGATGTACAAAGCTAAAAAGGAGATAACTACTTGTTGATGATTATATCAGATGAAATATGGTGTATACATCACTCAGTCAAAATTTGTTAGAGAGATATTGAAGACTTTTGGATTAGAGTATTTCAAACTAGTAAGTACACCTATGGTGACAACACACAAATTATCAAACAATGATGATTCAACTAAGGTGAATCAAATATTGTATAGGTCTATGATTGGAAAATTATAATATATGTAGTACATAGTAGACCTGACATTGCATTATCAGTAGGGATAGTTACAAGATTCTTTACTAATCTCAAGGAGAATCACTTAATGGCTGTGAAGAGAATAATGAGATATCTAAAAGGAACATAGAAGTTTGGTCTATACTACAAGAAGGATGATAAATTTGAATTGAGAGCCTACACTAATGCTGACTAGGCTGAAAAAAATGTTCCACCACTAGTGCTCTTTCTACTATCTATACTACTTGCGCAATCAACATCCGTATAAGCACATGAAGTGAAATCACTTGATCTATCATACCATAATCCAAAATCAAGTGTACCCTTTAGATATCGGAATATCCTCTTTACTACTACATAATGAGATTCCTTAGGATCATCTTGAAATATTGCTACTATCCCAACTACATTTTCCATATCTCATCTCGAGTGAGTTAGATATTGCAAACCTCCAATCATAGATCTATACTTCTTCCGTTCAATTATAGGTGTCTCATATTTTCTAAATAACTTGTAACATTTATCATAGGTGTATGAACATGCTCACAACTTTCCAAACCAAATCTTTTCTACAAGTCTTTTAAGTGCTTAGCTTGTGATATCAAAATACTATCTCTATTTTGCACAAACTTTAAACCCAAAAAAAACTTCATCTCACCAATCATACTCATCTCAAATTCATTCTTCATTTCATCAAAAAACTTATCACTTGATTTAGCATCACCTCCAAAGATTATTCCATCAAAAAATATCATAATGATCAATAAAACATTCTCAACTTCTTTCAAATAAAAATTACTATATGTCATGCCTTTAGCAAATCTAAGTTTTACCAAATACTTATAAAATCTTGTATACAATGCTTTCTTCAATCTGCATACCATATCCTTTTCTTCTATCAAAAGAAATTATTTAGGCTACTCAATGTAAACCTCTTCTTCAAGTTCTCCATTCAAAAATGTTGACTTTACATCAATCTAATACACTTCAAACTTCTTACTTGCTGCATAAGCCAAGAACATTCTTATTATTTCCATTGTAGAAATAGGGGCAAATGTCTCTTCATAATCTATACCTTTTTGCTATGAATATCCTTTGCATACAAGTCTATCTTTTTTCCTTACAACCTCACCTTGTTCATTCATCTTATTTCTAAATAACCATTTAGTTCCTATTACATTCTTGTCTTTAGCTCTAGGAACCAATTCCCATGTCTCATTCTTCACAATTTGATTAGTTCTTCCTTCATTGTTGAATCCAATGATCATCCTTACATGCCTCATCTGCATTCTTTGGTTCAAGTTGAGAAATCAATCATAATTTCTCTTGTACAATGTTTCTTGTCATCACTCCTTTGTCTTTACTTCCAATAATCTATTCAACAGGGTGATTCTTTTCCAAAATCCTATTAGGTGTACTAGTTGTTATCTTAACTCTAATCTCTTCTCTTGGTTCAAATCTTTGTTCTCCTCTTTTCTCAACAATTTGTACATAATTCTACAAATAATTATTATTCTCAAAGAAAACTTCAACATTCTCGAGCTAAAATATTTAGGATTATCTTCTTCTTCATCAAAATTATGATCCAACATTCTCTCTTTAACTCCAAACTTTTCATCTATCTTTAGATTTTCACTTTCAATAATTGTCTTAGTTCTCTGATTAAAACATATGCAAGCTTTTCTTTGCAATGAATAACCAAGGAACATACCTTCATTACTTCTTAGATCAAACTTACCAATGTCATCATCTCTCTTTATGTAACACTTACTTCTAAATATTCTAAAATACTTCACTGTTGGTGCATGTCCAAACCATAGTTCATAAGGAGTCTTGTTTGTAACTTTTCTAATCTACACTTTGTTAATGGTGTATACTATTGTATTGACTGCTTCTCTCTAAAATGTCTTAAATACATCATAGCTCTTATTGCCTCTGATACAGATCTGTTCCTTCTTTTTGCTATCCTATTTTTCTTAGGAGTCTTGGGTGGTGACAACCATCTCTTGGTTCCATTTTATTCACAAAAGATGTTAAATTCCCTAGAAGTAAAATCTCTATCTCTATCTGATCTCAAACATTTAATCTTTATACTAGATTCATTCTCAACTATATTCTTAAATATCTTGAACTTTTCAAATTCCTCATACTTTTCTTTAAGAAATGTTACCCACATCATTCTAGTGACATCATCAACAAAACTCATAAAGCACCTTTCACCATAAAATCCTCTTGTTCTGGTAGGATCACTCAAGTCTATATGAAAAATCTTCAATTTTTCCATAGTAGTGAACTTCTTGCTAGGAAAAGAAACCTTCTTTTGCTTAGCCATGATATATTCTTTGCACATGATATTAGTATGCTTCATGATTTTAGTTAAATCTCTAACTGTAAATGTACTACTAGCCTTTACAATATTATCAAAGTTTATACAACAAAACCTTCTATGCCATAGCCAATTGTTATTCACTTTTTCAACTAAAAAAGTCATCTTAGTAGGGTTTAATTTAACCTCTAGATCTTGTACTTATTCCAATAAACTGACCATCCTTATTTTTGATAATGCAAGTCTTCTCTATGAACTATAACTGATAACCTTTATCACCAATTATCTAACACTCAACAAGTTATGCTTTAACCCATCAACACAATAAAAATCATTAGTGTTAGTCTTGTCGGCTCTTGATTTAATAGTGATTTCAACTACCAAGTAGACAAGACGAGATTGTATCTAAGGGAAGCTATCTCTTATGATAGACACAAATTGTCAAGAACTTGGGCCAACTATAAGGATGAACTCCTTCTAATTCAGGCTCTGCAAAACCTAAATGGGTAGAACTTTAGATTCATTCATATGGTACCATTTCAAATCATATATCTAACTCTATACAAAGAATATTAAACCCTTATTTCTCCTATACTCATGCAATAACAAAAATATGTAGTAGAAAATTGCAAAACCTATTAAATCCACAAGTTGAGTGAGGGTATCCTTTCAACTCCTAAATAGAAAAATAAATGATTGATTAATTATTTGATTTTGAATCAGCAAAACCCCACATATACAACAACAAGCTAAATTAATCTTATAGTTGATCAGTGCCCTATCCATTGGGTATTCCATAAATCACAACAAAGATCCCGGATATCAATGACATATCTCATATGTCAAGATATTAGATCTATCCTATCACTTTGTGAATCAAGCATTGATGTTCATACTAGACCTCATATTTATCAAACATCCTTCTCATGAAACTCACAACCCTATCAAAATGTGTCAATCATTTACATGATTCTTTGAATCAAGGGAAAATCACATCAAGACATACAACCCAAAATGAGGTGTAATTAGATCTATGTTCTTTGTCCATAAACCACAAAAGATTGTAAACAATAGAGAAAGGAGACAAGGATCTAAAAGAAACTAAGTAATTTTGTTGTTCTTTATATTTATTCCTTTGAAAAAAGTACAATCAAGATGCATGAAAAACTCATAAAAATAAATAGACCAGAACTGTACTCTATATTTATTGTTCATACAAGAGAGAAAAATGTTGAAGAATGGTGGAATTAGAGCTAGAGCTCCACTCAATAGACTAAAAAGACCAACCATGTACAATGAGAGAAGAAATAAATATATAGATGAGGAAGGAATCCCAGATTTGATTTGGAAATCACACTTGTGCACTTGAATCTCCATCTAATGTTGTTGCAAAACATCTTTAATCTCTATAGAACTGAAAACTAGATCAAATATCATAACTTTGCATAACAAACTCATAAAATATCTTCTTGAATGATGAGAAAAGTCTCTTTCTGATAAACTATCAAATTTGATGCAAAAAGTTACCAAAATCCACATTTCAAAACTTTGGAGTCAAAATAACATCCCTACTAAGGCCCTCTCCAAATTTGACACCTACACATTTCACCATTTTATCAAAAATTGAAAATGAGCTTCTTATACTAGAAAGTGGTTACATAAGGAGCACCTCAGACAAAACCAAGTATAACTTTTACCCACTAATATGTGTACAAAAAAAAAAAACAACAAATATGGAAACTAGACTTTGAGAGCTTTCTGTCGATAAATGATAAGCCTATACTTGCTTAAGAAAAATGCCCAAGGTAGCCATTTGAAGTTATAGGTTGTAGATTGATTTACATGCCTTATCTTTGTAAAATTTTAGTCACATTATAAAGTTTGAACTTTATAATATAAACTTTATCCATTTTAAAAAACCATGTACATTCATTTTGAGGAAAATATTAAAAAATGAATTTTTGAAAAACTTGGAATTTCCTTCTTTTTCTCCATCTGGGTAAAACCTAGTTTGAATAGCTTGTGATAGATGTCACGCTCTGATTGATTGGTGCTTGCTAAATCACTTTCCCTATTAGCATCTTCTGGATAGCTTTTCCATGTGGGTACCATGTGGTGCCACCTAATTTGTCCTTGGACTACCATCTCTGATTGGGCCTGCTACCACATGGCAACCCTTGATTGGGTCACCATATCACCATGGTTAACCAATGAACATCTCTCCATGTCAACATAGTGACAACCATTGATTGTACCATGTGGTGCAATTTGGTGCATTTATCCTAAAACCACCACTTCAACCCCTGTTGCCACATCTCACTCTATCACTATGTCACTATCCTCATTAGCAATCACCATGTGACTAGCCATAGTGATATTATGCCATGTTTCCTATTCTTCTAGCTCATTTCCTTGATTTATGTGCCAATTCTAGAAGTGTGTACCATATGCCACCTTGCTATTTGACTACCAAGTGCCATGTGTCAATCTCTGGTTGGTCACTATGTCACCTCATCTTCTCATCATCACTGTATTTTTTAAAAATTTTCTTTAGCATACCTAATATCCATCATGGCCCCATGCAAAATTACACCATGTGTCATAAAGAAAATTCTTGAGACATTATAATTGTGTGCATTTCACCATTTAAATGCCAAAGGACACCTCCATTTAGTGAATTTTTGATTAAAATCTTGAATGTTTGTCACTGTAATACATTCATTTCATGTTAGTAACCTAACTTTATTTGCAGTCACCATTGATCTTGTTTGGAAAATATACACAAAATCTCCCCCCCCAAACCTTTTAAATTCTAAAGAATGTCATGGACTCAAACCAAAAAACAATTTACCATTTTATAGGCACTTGTGTCCATGCCTAGGAGAGTACAAAGATACTTTTTGAATCATATAGTAATGTTGCGCATAAATATTTCATCTTGAATTACATATGAAGGGTTGGACAAAGATTTAATTTTGATTCATTATAGAGATGTTTTGCACAAATACTTCATTTTGCGTTATATAGAAAAGTTGGGCATAATGATTTTGTTTTGAATTTCATACAAACAAGGGGCATAAAGATTCAATTTTGAATTGCGTACATATCTGATCACCAACTAGATTGGTCAGAGCAAAATGAAGAGTGAGATCTAGAGAAAGCTTCCACAACACATTTTGGAGACAATCATGGGCAACCTGGACATGGAAACCCTAGTGAAATTCAAGTGCGTGAGAAAAACATTCAAATTTTTTGTTTCTTACTCTTCCCTTGTTAGATCTCTTCAGCTGGAAAGTGAAACCTGAGAGGTGTTTATTTATAGTCTCTCATGGAGGACTTGGAATTGGGTGCCTTCTAGCCATCAATGGGTCTGGTTCAGGTTGGGTTTCCCTCATACCCACATTGGTGTTTTCTTACATTTGCAACATGTTAAAAGATATAAGATCCCAAATGAATATTGCACAACTATGTTGGAGGATTATTGAGAGATCCATCATTTTCCTTGTGTATATGCAAGCAAAGTTGGGAAATAAATCCCACAATGGAGTCTCTCTTTGCATGGAGACACAAATCTTAAACACATGTGTTCAATGAAAAAATGATGAATTCAAAATAGGTAGTAGAAAAAGGTGTATTTAGTTTTGATCAGTGCCATCTCTTAACACCCTAAGAAATCTACCCACACTTCAATACACTCTACAAATGAAACCTTATACCCCTATTAATATGCCATTGTGGAACAGGGAAAATGGTGGCCGATTTTTGGTCAATTATCTATTCTTCATTCATCATCTGGTGTTCCACTTGTAGTACCCATTCATCCTTTTTTTTTTGTTGTTGCGACCTTGAGTGTCAGTGCAATTCCTTTCTTGTAGTCCATTTTCCATTTTAGTTTCTATCACCGAAGTTCAACTTGGCAGCTTTGGAATTTGATCCTCTTCTCCAAAACAATGATATGGAAGAGTGTATTGAAGACAAAGTCAATGAATCTACACTTATGGCTATTGAAGAATGAGTTGCAATTGAATCGAAGATGAACTGGTCATCAAAAATGTTAGTAGGGCAGTAGTAGCAAATCCCAATAGTAAATAGGAGTACCTAAGTTTAACTTCTAATTGATCCATGGAAATTTTAAGCCTGACATAAAATATTAAATTGGTATTGACCATATTACTACAATGATATCACTCAATATCACTATAATGTTAAAGCCATCATTCCAGATATTAATTTGAAAATATGATATTATTACATATTTATAGGAGAAGGAAACACAATGAGTAATTATAGAGCTCTCATGGAAACAAGCCTGTTTGGCTCTTTTCTTCCTACACACCTAGCTAGATGAGTTCACATTATGAGTAGCACAATCGCCAACTGCATCATTTAAGTTCAAGCTCAATCCCTTTATGGAAACCTCATAATAGAAAACCTCATGAAATAGGTTTAAGATGTTTCTTTATCTTTGCACTAGGATGAATTCACATTATATCTTCAAAAGAAGCTATTGGACTTTGACTTGGATTATAAAAAGATGTGAACACTTCCTTTACTCGAATTCCATTTCACTAATGAAGAAGATCATAAATTATTATCTAATGAGATCGTTTCAAAAAAAAATCCCAAGGGTTAGAAAACAATGTCAAAATATGAATCTCGTGACTTCCTTGATATGCTCAATTCCCTTCTTTATTATTCACTATGTATAGTGACACATCATTTGATTTCAATTGATGATATTTACACTCTCAATTCATTTAATGATCATCATCATTTTAACTCTTTTTAACTTGGATGCCCCAATGCTTACCGGTTTGATGCAGTCAGTCAGGACTTAGAGTGGGTCAAGCTAAAATAAAACTTTTTTGAACAAATGACATTTCAAATTGATTCCTATGACTCCTCATATTGATTAGAATCAAATTGGATCACTTGGCTTAATTAATTACAACTTATTTTATCCCTTTTGCAAACATGTGATTTTCTGCTAGGAGGCCCCTGAAACTAGCTTTAAAAACTGATCAAACTAAACAACCTGGAGCTGAAACTTGGCACATTGATTCTCTGGTTCATATGCATATAACCTAAAAAAAATTTGCCTCATAATGAAAAATAGGTCAAAATATATTAATCGTCAAATTTGCATACTTCGACTGCTTGCAATCAAACATGTTAGAAAATAACAAAGTGTGTTTAGTTTTGGCTTTGAAAACAAGTCAAATGATCACTTGGAGGCACCAAAAATAGGGCACTAGTTTACTATCATGAGAAGAGTATAAATATATTATTTTGGCTCATGATGAATAACTGCGTGAATTTGGGAACTAGTCAAAGTTGGGTACTTGGATTTGCAGAACTGGAACATTAGCAGAACAAAGATTTTTGCAAATTGAATGGACTTGGGAAAGTGTGTAGACAGATTTGTTAACACTCAAAAATTGACACACTCAAGATATTTTCAGAGTAGAACATAGTGGTACAATCCATTTGGCTCAAACTATCATGGTTTTAGAGTTATGAAATCACAAACAAGACTGTTGATCAATCTACACTTTTAAACACGAGTAAGACTTCATAAATTAAATTTGGAATCACATTTGAAAACTAGACAAACGGATCCATGATAGGCTCAAATCTAGAACATATAAAGTGTATGATCCCTAAATTACAACTCAAAAAGAATATTTTTGTTTTTGCCAATTGGGTCAAAATTACAACTAGTCAAATTGGGCCTCCCAAAATTATGAACAATATGCATCAACATGACAATAGTAAACAACCAACTTTGAGGGATTCAAAACCTAGTCTAAACATATTGAAAAAACTTGAAATATGAAACATAGGTTCTATGATATGCATAATAAACATTCCACATGTGATGATTCATGAAACTTTACCAAGTACAATATATTCAATTGAAAACTAGGCTTCTTTTCGTTGTTTGACACTTAGCAATTATGCAAATTCAAGCAATGCTCAAAATGAAACTTCACAGAATGACTTAGAATGAAAACTTATAATTAAGAGATGCATGCATTTACTAAATTCAAGGTGTTATAAATATGAAACACTTCATAGGCCTCAAAGTAATGGTTGGGTACACATGCATGAAAAGTGCTTATAGGGGCTCAATTTGACTTGGTTTTCAAAATGGTACTCAAAATCAAGGCTTCAGTTTTGAGTTCCAACAAGAGTAATAGATATTGTCCCTTTTATGTGAAAGACTACATTGTTACCAACTCTAATAATTCCTCCATCATGATTTTTGAACTTGACAAACTTATTCATGTCTCTAGTCATGTGATGTGAACATCCACTGTCTATAATTAAATCAGATTTCTTTTCAACTTCTAAAACTGAGGCCTTTTCTTCTCTAATTTTTTTTTTAGGAGTTTCTTCTTTTATAGCCACAAATCCTAATTCATCATCACTTTCACTCTTAACTCTTTCAGATTCATCATCTTCATTTACATACAAACAATCTCTAAATCTTCTAGGCTTGAAATTTCTCTTATATATTTTCTCCCCTTTAGGACACTTAGAAGAATAATGACCAAATTCATTACAAGTCCAACATTAAAAAAATTTCTTACCATCTAGTTTTCTTCTTACAAGTAGGGTTATTCCTTCTTCAATTTTCCTATCTTCTTCAGAATTGGATCTGCTACTGCTAATATTGTCTCCAATGGTGCTTGCACTTCTTGAAAAACAAGGAAAAACACTCAATGTACTGAAAGTTGTTTCTACTCTGGTCAATTATCTGGACTGGCTCAAACTTGAATCTGCTAGTTCCAATCTTCTAAGAAAAGTTTGTTTGGTAAACTTCTTAGTGCAAGTTATCATAAGTTCAATCATATGTGCTACTTGTTTGAATGGTGGTGTTAAGGTTTTCAGAATCTTCCATACAATCTCATCTTCCTCTTTTGATCCTTCACAAGACTTAATTCCTAGAGCAATCTCAGATATTCTACCAACATAGCTTTTCATAGATTCATCTTCCATCATTTTAGCATCTTGAAACAAACATATCCAATTCTGTAATCTCACTATTTTAGCATGCTTATCTCCTTCAAAAGTAGATTCTAAAACTTTCAAAATTTTATGAGATGTCTCTAGAAATTGTACCTGACTATTTTCATTTTTAGGAAGTGTTGATAATAATGCTTCTCTAGGTCACATATTGCACATAAACAGATCTCTTTCAATTTCACTACATTCCTCAAGCTTTCTTTCTTCCTCAATTTCTTTGTTATTCTTTGTCAAAAGCTAATATCATGGACCCATACATAGAAAATGATTCTTCATCTTTTCCTTCCAACTTTCATATTTAGCTCTATCAAATTTAGGACTTTCTTTTTCTGAAGTGACTCATCATTTATCTCCTAAAGCTATTAAAATTTCTCTTCAAGGACTTGATGCTCCGATACCAATTGTTAGAATGTAAAGCCCATCAATATAATTGAGGGGGGAGGTTGGGGGGTGAATATGTTATCTAACTATTAAAACTCTTATCAACCTTTTTATCCTTTAATCATGTGAATAATTTAATCAATAACCATAACAAGATCCTCATACACAATAATGCTAGATATGTTAACTAGGGAAACCCTTGATCAGAGGGAAAACCTCGATAGGGATGGTACCCACAAAATGATGTACTAATATAAATATTTATTGTTAGAGGATGAACCCTATTAGGAGGAAATGAAATACATTTAGTATATATCAGTCCCTTTTAGAAGACTTTGAATCCCTGTTAGGAGACTCCAATCCTATTAGGAGTTGTGCCAACCCTGTTACGATTTGTATAAGGTAGATGAACCCACTGTCCAAATAGCTTTAGGGGTAATATCACTAAAATCATTGTCCAATTAATCTTCATATTATTCCTTGAAAAATAATAGGAATGAGTTGTACTTGTACTTCCTCTTTCTCTATCCTATTAGCCAAACTTCTCTTCTTCCAATCTCGATGCCATATCACCAATTTCACATTCAATCATCGCTTGGATCACTTACTGGCATTTACCAAATATTCTTCTATTGTTCTCACAATCCACACTTGATACTTACTTCCAGACAAGGAAAATATCCTTCATTTATATATTGTCCTCAAAAAAATTCCTTTACTCAACCTTGAGGCTTTCCCAATTAATTATAATAGGACCTCTTTAAGATAATTAATTATTTTACAATTACACTATATTTTCATCTCAATGTCTTTCAACTTATCACACATGTGACCTCAAACCTTGCCTACTCACTAATGTCATCATTAGGTTGTCTACTATCACCATCTAATTGCATGTATCACAATTCTATCTCTATTAGGAGATACAATCCAAACATCAAAAATTGCTTCTGAGGTACTTTGTCTATATACTCTTCCATGTAAATCAAACATATCATCTACATGTCTTTGATTCTCTGTATGCACTCTTAACCACTTCATTAGGACATAGTGTAGAACATGTCCTTAATTGCACTTTACCAAATCATCAATACTCCATCCATACAACTTCATTCTCTGTGTCCTACTCTGCCAATCTTCACAGAAATAATACTATGTTGACATCAATGACAAATATAGTCATGAATGCAACATGTTAATCATGGTAACAATCTCCTACATGCTCTAGAAATTCTTAGGATACTCTCCGAAAGGAATTATTAGTTTGTGGTGACTGATTAAGGAAGTACTATACATACTTCATAATTCTTTAGGCCTTATTTTATCATGAATATTTTATCGGTAATTTTGAGTTGACATTTTATAATTAACTATAACCCTAAAGAGGAAAAAATACTTGTATAAAAGGGCTTAGGGTTAGGGACTTTTCCATAAGGTGTGATGCAAAAATATCTTCGTACAACAATATGGAGCTATAAGGGATTACAGATTGTAATCAAGTTGTAATCACTAGATTGTAATAATATTGGACTTTCTATTTGGTGGATGTAGCCTAGGGTTTGGGTGAACCACGTTAAATCTTGATATCTTGTGTTCTCTTCTGTGTGATCTATTATTTTATGATATTGTTTATATTTGCATGTAATTGTTATTTCTTTTTGAGGTTAGTCCTAACAAGTGGTATCATATTGAGTTTTTTTTTTTTTTTTTTCAGTTATCATCTATAGGAAAGTCTTGAGTCTCATAGTTGAGCAAGAGTGATTGAAGATGAGGGTAAGCTGAAGGTTGACAAGTTTAATGGGCAAAATTTCTAGTTATAGAAAATGCAAATGGAGGACTATCTTTATTAGAAGGATTTATGGAAGCCATTGGAAGGAAAAACTAAGAACTAGGGAACTATGAAAAATAAAGACTCGAATCTTTTAGACAAAAAGGCTCTTGGAAGCATTCAATTATGCCTAGCACCATCAATGACATTTAACATTACAAAAGTGAATATGATGGAAGAGTTGATGAAAACCCTAGCGACACTATATGAAAAGCCCTCTGCTTCAAATAAGGTATTTCTCATGAAGCATTTATTTAATATGAAAATGGCAGAAGGTGGGTTTGTTTAAGATCATTAAAATGAGTTTAATACTATTACTAGTTGGTTATCTTTTGTGGATATTAATTTTGATTAAGAAATTAGAGCTCTCTTGATTTTTTGTTCTGTACCTGAAAGATGGAATAACTTGGTAATGGTTGTGAGTAATTCTATCTCTAGATCTAATATCCTACAATATGATGATGTGATCAGTGTTATTCTGAGTGAGGAAAATCGTAGGAAAACCTTACGTGCATCTACATCAGGAAGTGCTTTGACCTCACAAAGTAGAGGCAGAATGATTGAGAGAGGAAATAATTCTAAAAAGTGTGGGAAATCAAGAAGAAAGTCAAAGGGGAAGAGGTTTCAATCCAAAGGATTGAGAGATTGTTGGTACTATGGGAAACTAGGTCATAAAAAGAAATATTGTTAGACTAGAAAATAAAATGAAGGAGATAAACTAGAAGGGAATAAGGAGGCAAATGTGGTAAGTAACAAATCTGAAGATGATGCTTTACTTCTATCTTTAGAAAGTGTTGACAACTCATGGATTTTAGATTTTGGTGGTTCATTTCATGCTACACCTCATAGAGGTTATTTTATTTATTATGTCCAAAGGTATTTTTGGCTTTTTTATTTTGGGGATAATGAACTTTTTCAAGTTGTTGGAAAGGAAAAAGTTAAGATTAAGTTGTAGAATGGGAATCATTGGCTACTACATGAGGTAAGACATGTTCTAAGGGTGAGTAGAAATTTAATTTCAGTAGGGCAACTCAATGATGAGGGTTGTGTAGTTACTTTTAATAATAAAAATTGGAATATTTCAAAAGGTTTCCTTATAGTAGCAAAATGTGTGAAATTAAGCACCTTATATCTTTGTACAAGTCATATTGTTCCTTCTACTTTAATTGTCTCTAAGAAAAATGAATGTTCAAGAACATTTTTTGTAGTTGAGAAGGGAGAACAAATAGTTGTTGTAGATTCTAATACAGTGCTATGGCACAACAAAATAGGGTACACAAATGAGAAAGGTATGAAAGCACTTCATTCAAAGAAAGTTTTACCAAGTTTGAAATGTGTTAATATGGACTTTTGTGAAAGTTGTGTGTATGGAAAACAAAAGAGATAGAGTTTTTTGAAGACTGGGAAGAAAAATAAAAGCGAGAAATTAAAGCTTGTGCATACAAATGTATGGGGACCAACTTAGGTATCTTCCCTTGGTGGCTCTCATTATTATGTTACATTTATTGATGATGTAACTAGAAAAGTATGGATTTATTTTCTTAGATAGAATCTAATGTATTTCAAACTTTTTAGAAATAGAAATGCTTGGTTGAAAATGAGATTGGTAAGAAATTAAAATGTCTCAAATCTGATAATGGTGGTGAGTATTATAGTCATAAATTTGAAGATTATTGCTCCACTAATGGTATTCATAGACATAAAATTGTTCCAAGGACTCCATTGGAAAATGGAGTTTATGAATGCATGAACATGACTATAATGGAGCTTGCAAGGAGCATGAGGTTACATGCTAGGTTGCCCTTAAAAATGTGGACAAAAGCTATTAATACTAATGTATATTTGATTAATAAAGGTCCCTCTACTCCTTTGGGTTGTGGTATTCCAGAGGAAGCATGGAGTCATAAGAAGGTGAGTTATTCTTTTCTCAAAACTTCTGGTTGTGAAGCATTTCTTTATATAGATTCTAAAAAAAAAACTAAGTTAGAAGCTAAGTCAAAGAAATGTGTATGCATTGGATATGGCATTGATGAATTTGGTTATAGGATTTGGGATTTTGAAAATCATAAAATTGTAAGAAGCAGGGATGTCATATTCAATGAGAAAGTGTTGTACAAAGATCTATTGCAGCAACATGAGAAGAAAGAAGATGATTATGTAGCGCTGGATGATATTCCAAAAGATGATGTTCCAACAATTCCTCATGATGTTCAATAACCACACCAACAAATACCACACACCTCAATCAATGTTAGATGGTTAACAAGGCTAATTAGACCTCCAAAAAGATTTTCACCTTCTTTGTGTTGTATTTTACTAATAGATGTTGGTGAACTTGAATGTTATGATGAAGTTGTGTAGGTAGATACTAAGATTCAGTGGGAGTCTGCCATGGCAGATGAAATGGACTCTTTGCTGAAAAATAAGAATTGGGATTTATGCAAGTTGCCTGCAAATAAAAGGGATTTACAAAGTAAATGGGTTTATAGGCTAAAAGAAGAGGATGGAGGTAAGAAAATATTTAAAGCTAGGTTAGTTGTAAAGGGATTTGCACATAAAAGGGGCATTGATTTTGATGAGATATTATCTCCTATTGTTAAAATAACTTCTATTCATACTGTTCTAAGTATTGTGGCTACGAAAGATTTTTATTTGGAATAGCCTTATGTTAAAACAACTTTCCTTCATAGTGATTTGGATGAAGAGATATATATGGCACAGGCACAAGGATTTGAGGTCAAAGGTAAGGAAAGCTTAGTGTGTAGATTGAAGAAAATTTTATATCGCTTGAGGCAAGCACCTCAACAATGGTATCTAAAATTTGAAAGTTTTATCCATGAGCATGGATATAGTAGGTGTCATTTAGATCCTTGTGTTTGTTTTAAGAGGTTGGATGATGAAAACTACATTATTTTATGTTTATATGTTGATGATATGCTTGTAGTTGGGTCTAACATGGATCATATTAAGGGGCTGAAATACCAATTAGCCTATTCATTTTCTATGAAGGATTTTTGGGGCAGAAAAACAATCTTTGGTGTGAATATTTGTAGAGATAGGAAGAACAAGAAACTAAAAATTGACATTATTTTAGGCTGATTATATTGCAAAGGTGTTGCAACATTTCTCTATAGAGAATGCTAAAGTTGTCAGCACACCTTTACCTAGTCATTTGAAGTTGACTAAGGAGATGTGTCCTAAGACACAAGAAGAGGAGGATAAGATGTCCAAGGTACCTTATGCTTTAGCTATAAGAACCTTGATGTATACTATGGTATGTACAATGCTAGATATTGCACATGTAGTAGGAGTCGTTAGTAGGTATATGAGTCATCTAGGGCTTGAGCATAGGAATGCAGTCAAATGGATTCTTAGATATTTGAAAGGAACATACAGTAAGTGTTTACACTTTGGGGGCTCTGCTACTGATTTATAGGGATATGTTATCTTAGATTTGGTAGGGGATATTGATACTAGGAGGAGTACTACAGGTTATGTATTTACTGTCGGTGGGACATCAGTGAGTTGGGTTTCTTGATTATAGACGGTTAATGATTTATCCACTATAGAGGCATAGTATGTTGTTGTTATAGATGCAACCAAGGAGATGATATGGCTTTAGTTCTTCTTGGAAAAATTAGGACACCCTCAGAAGGATAATTATTTGTTTAGAGATAGTCAAAGTGCCATTCATCTTGCAAAGAATTATGCTCTGCATTCAAAGACAAAACACATAAAGTTACAGTACCATTTCATTTGGTCAGTTTTGGATGATGGACAGTTAAAGTTTGAAAAGATACATATAGATGACAATCTAATAGATATGTTTACCAAGGTAGTGACAAGGGAGAAGTTGAATTCCTCTTCAGATTTATTTGGTCTTCTAGACTAAATAGAATAAAAAAACAATAGAATCTAGGGTGGTTTAATCCAGTGGGAACCCCATGTGGTAGTGGTATTGCTATAGGATTAGTCTCCAAGTGGGAGATTTTTGTCTAATGTGGAGCCTAATCAGTCCCCAAGTGGGATATTTTTACTTTGTTAGATTGTTAGTTATTTTTGTTTGAGGTTAATCCTAATAGGAATACCATCAACATTCATGCTAACAATTTTCTCCTCTCTAGTCTAAATTTATTTACCATCATTTCAAAATGGATATTTTCTATGCTTTGACAAGAGATGATAACATTGCATACCTTTTCTTGACACTTGATTCTTGTTATAAATAGGTTCTTTTTTTGTACTAGATCATTAAACAAAGGTCTCTTGGTAACTAGAATTTCTCCACTTTAACATCCTTTGATTGTGAAGATTCAACTTCCTCATTAATATTCATAGCTCTTTCTTAATCTTATTTTTGTCCCTTGTGTTTTCATGTGCTAGACATTCATACACTTTGTCTATTTTATCCAAATTCAAAATGAGTTATCTTGTAATTTCCTCTTGCGAATTCTCTACCCAATCTTCCTCTACCTCTTAAACTTTGATCTCTAGGACTACGTCTTGAACTTTGATATCTAAAACCATGTGAATTATCATCTTTTTTATTTTCGCTATACCCATGGTCTTCATTTTTCTTATTTTTCTGATCTGAATCCTCATTCCAATCTCAATATGACCTTCCCTCTTTTTTTGCATCTCAACCTCTTCCTCTTTATGTAACATATCATTTTAACTAGACTAAAAATATGTGCTTAATTATGAGATTTATAACTTGAATAATTAAACTAAAAGACATAAAATAGTTAGGAAAATAATACATCTTAACTACATTTCCAAAGTAAACATCTATTACCTGCCATTTCATGTGATCATAACTGAATTAACTTTCTAACTGAAATAATTATTTGAAATATAAGGGGAGTAACTAAGAGGGGAGGGGTGAATCAATTACCACTAAAATAAATCCTAGATCCCTTAGATGTCAGTGCAAAAAAAAACTCTTAAAACTAAATATTGTTGATGCTCGACAAACAAAGAAATGATGTAACTCGGTAAACACTATGATTACTCAATAGACATAAACATGCAAATCTTTAGATATTATCTATGATTACCATTACTTTATCTTAGTTTTAAACATATAAAATTAAATAGCATAAACACATTTGATACCAAGATTTAACGTGGAAGCCCAATTTGGGAAAACCACCAATTGCAACTAGTTACTGTTTTCACTCTTCTAAAGTGAGCCTTGTTAGGAGCCAACACTGTTAAAACTTTAAAAGCACACTATTAGGTGTGATCTTGTTAGAGGATTTAATCACTTTATTAGGAGTGGCCTCGTCAGAGGTCTTAAGACAATTTAATAGAATGACCACCTTGCTAGAGGATTTACAAATAGCTATTAAGCTAACTCTGTTAAGAAATTTAGATCACTGTTATAATGGTTAGAAAGTAACAATGAGATGACTTAAATTGAATGCAATTGAATTGTTGATTACAAATCTCTATTTTGTCTTGTATTTTGATCCTTCTTGATCGAGTATATCTTTTCTGCTCCACAAGGATATCCTACTTATCCTTCACTTCCTCTACTCATTATCAAATCTTCTATTCATTCCACACTCTCATCCATTTTATATTCACAACTTGACCTTATACTTATATCATCCACATTGTCAAGTTGGCTCAAATACAAATTAGAATAATTAATATTCATCATCTCAGTCAGCTAGAGCCAATAGATATTTCAATTAAGCTTAATATGCCAAAAAAAGAAAATCCTTTATTAGCCGACCCAACTCGATAGATACTATCTTAGAAATGATTCCCTATGTTAACCAACATAAACTTAGTCAACATTGCATATTCACATAGATTCTTTTGTATCCAAGTGAGCTCAGTTAACATTGGTTCCATCCAAATTTTTCTTCATTAACTGAGTGAGCTTAGTTAACACTCATCTTCAAAAAACTTTCATTCGATGCCCAAGTGAACTTGGTAGACACTTCCTTTTGAACTAGGCAAACATAGGAATGCTTGGTCGATACAGAAAACTATCTTCACTACCCAAGTGAGCTCGGCATACATTGACTGAAACTGATATGATATTTGTGTGACATCAAAGACAACACACAATTAATCAATTGTATCAAACAATCTACCTCTTTGGCATTAATGGTAACACAACATGTCATAGCACAATGGAATTTTTAGAGAAAAGAATAAAGTAAGGAACATATCCTTAGTTTCATTCTGATTCTCATCCATGAGAACTCCCTTTGACAATGTGAGCTCTTTCCTATCTTCATATCTCTTCCTCTATTAGAAAAATTCTATCTGAAACTTCTTGCCAAGTTCATTCTCCCTTTTTGACATCTCTCAAACTTCTCCCTCTTACTGCAAATTTCTCCCTCTTAGAGAAATTTCTTAAGAGATATGACATTATAACTTCTCCCTCTTTGACAACACATGCCAAAGACAACAACTCTTTTAATATCAATGTACCTCAAGTATTGATTCTTTTGGAATGAGCCCTTGTCAATTCTACATCAATTGATGATCTTCAACATACTCCAATTGATGCACCACTAAACTTTATTTAGTGAGCTTCAAATAGGGGAATGACCCCTAGCTTACCTCTTAGAGACATGAATGCATATTTAGGTAATGGTTTGGTGAATATGTCTGCAATCTCTTCTTTTGTATTAACATATTCCAATCTAAGTTCTTTATCTTGCACTAATTCTCTTAAGAAGTGATATTTTATAAAAATGTGCTTTGTTTTGGAATGCATCACGAGGTTCTTTAATATATTGACTGCACTAGTTTTATCATAGTATATGACAACTGGATCCTTAATTTCTATCTTCATACCTACCAATAGTTGTTTGAACCAAACAATGTTTGAACAATTAATTTCTATTGCCACACATTCTTCCTCTACTATGGATTGAGATGTGTAATTTTATTTCTTTCTTGTCCAAGACACTAGTCTTTTACTAAGAAAGAATGCTTCACCACTAGTGCTTTTTCTATCATCAATACTTGTTGTCCAATCAACATTCGTAAATACATTCAAGTCCAAATTGCCTCCAAGTTTGTACCATAAGCTAAACTCTTTAGTACATTTCAAATCTCTCATGATTCCCTTGATTTTGATCATTTCATTTTCTCTAGGATTAGCTAAGAATCTTGCCACCATACCAACTTCTAATGCAATATCAGGTCTTGTATGTACTACATACTACATTTTTCCAATCATTGATCTATATGTGGTTTGATCTACTACCTTAGAATCATCATTTTTGGAAAGCTTATGTGCAATAAACATAGGAGTTCCAATAGTTTTTGAATCTTCCATTCCAATTTTTTTTAGTATCTCCTTGATATCTTTAGATTGAGTGATGTAGATACCATTTTTGTTCTGTTGTATCTATAACCCAACAAAGAATTTTATCTCACCAAACATAGACATTTCAAATTATTTACTCATTTCTTCTAAAAATGCCTTGCATGAGTAATCATTTATTGTGAATAAAGTATCATCAACAAATATTTTTGCCCATATAATCTTCTTGTCTGGTCCTTCTTTGATATACAAGCTACTATTATCATTTGTTCTTTGAAAACCAATTTGTACCAAATAGTTATGTAGTCTTTCATACTAGGATTTGGGAGCTTGTTTGAGACCATATAATGCTTTTTCTAGTTTGCAAACCATGTCTCTTTTTCTAAGATCTTCAAAAACTTTTGATTGTTCAATGTAGACTTCCTCATAGAAAATTCCATTGAAGAATGCAGATTTAACATCCATTTGATATACTTTAAATCCTCTATGTGTTGCATATGCCAATAAAATTCTAACACCTTCTAATCTTGCAATAGGAGGAAAGGTTTCACCATAATCAATACCTTCTTCTTGATAATAGCCTTTACAAACTAATCTTGCTTTGTTTCTTGAAACTTCTCCATCTTTATTTAGCTTATTTCTAAATACCCATTTAGTGCCAGTTACATTTTTATTCTTGGGTCTAGGAACAAGGGTCCAAGTTTTGTTCTTCTCAATTTGTTCTATTTCTTCATTCATTTCCTCAACCCAACTTTCATTATCCAAAGCATCTTTAACATTTCTAGGTTCAAATTCAGTAAGTAAACATGTACCTTTTAATTTTCTTCATGTCAGTGTTCCATCATATTTGTCTCCAATGATCTAATTAGGTGCATGATGTCTTCTGACATATCTTGCTAATATAGAAACTTTGGATAATGAATAACTTTTACTGATTTCATCATGAGCTTCAATGTTAGGCTCGAGTTCCATTATTTGTGACTCAGGATCAGACTCGGTTTGAACTAGCTTGGTACCCTCTGACTAAGAATCAAGTTCTTTAGACTGTGACTCACGTTGCACTATATGCAGCTTGGTGGCTATTGGAGATTTTGGGGACTTAGGAGGTGAAGCCTCTTTTCCTTCAGATGTGATTGGAAAAGTATTAGGTTCATTGTAAACGAATCTTCTATAATCTTTCAGCTCTTTGTTGCTTTCTTCTTCACTCCTTTCTACAAACTCATCAATTCTAACATGCGCACTTTTTATGATTTTATGAGTAGATAGATTCAAAAATTTGTATGCTTTACTTTTGCAAGAATATCCTAGAAATATGCCTTCATCACCTTTTACATCAAATTTTCTTTTTCTAGATTCTTTCAAGATATAACATTTGCTGCCAAATACTTTTAAGTAACTTACATTAGGTTTGTAGCCATACCATAGTGCATAAGGAGTTTTTTTGAGTCTTTCTTCAATTGCACTCTATTCAAGGTATGACTTGCAGTGTTGATAGCTTCCTTCTAGTATTTGATAGCAACATTCTTTTCAGTCATCAATGTTCTTGCACAATCCATGATGGATCTATTCCTTCTTTCAGCTATACCATTTTGTTGAGGTGTACTAGGGACTAATACCTATCTTTTGATTCCTCTTTCAATGTAGAAATTATTGAATTCTATTAGAACCATTAATCTTCACTTGGATGTATTTAATTGGGATATTCCAAGGATCCCTAAATGTAGTTTGTCCTATTATACACATCTAGAGGACATGTCATTATTTTTCCTTTATTCCACATATGAGGACAACACATTTTTATAATTCTTTAATTAAGGAATTGAGTTTATCCTCCTTAAGAGGATCTTAACACTTTACACACACCTATTATGAATGTGGCATTCATAGAAATGGGAGCTACACATGCAAACACATGCAACTCCTTTCTCATCTCTTTAAAAGAGATGCTCCTCTCTCTTTCTTCTCTAAACACATCACTTTGATGTTATTGTATTGAGCTATTTTGCTCCACCACACTCTCTCTCTATTTTCTCTAGGCATTTTTCTTCATTCATAATACTCACAAGGGGTTTTCTTTGCTTTCCTCTTATAAATCCTTGTCTCCATTGTTGAACTATTGTGGTGTATGCTCTTGGATTTTGCTTATCTCATGGTAACATTATTCCACACTTTACTTGGATTGTTTTCATTCCTTGCTCTATCTTATCATTTCTTACATGGTATCAAAGCTTGATTACTAATCCTCATTTTAAGTTTTTGTGTTGAAGGTTACCATTCATTGGAGCAAACCTTATTTGGAGATGTTATTGAGGGAAGAATTTCATGTTGCTATTTTTTTGGCTCATCCTAACATCTTGTGTGTGCAAGTTTTATTTTATCATCTTTTATCATTTTTTACTAACCCTCTTTGGAAGTTTTGCAACCAAAGGGTTTTCCTATCAATTTTTTTAAAAAAAAATTGCTCTTTTTTTGGAAGGCGTGTCACCAAAACAAGGAGCATTTCTTACATAACTGTCATTTATTGTGCATTTTTTGTAGATTAATTATTATCATTTATTTTTCTAAAAAAAAATTTCCCTTCAATAATATTAACGAAATAATAATCCTATGTGAGATTATTTTAAAAAAAAAACCTTAGTAATCACAATAGATTAGTTTAAAATTTTTTGAAATTTAAAATATTCCTTTTCATTTATTTTTCAAATTTAAAACATATTCTATTCATATTTTAAAACAATTAAAATATTTCCTAATCTTTTGAATTCAGTCTTTTTAAATCTATGAATGTTTAATTTTTTTTAGTATCTCTTTTTTTTCCTATCCTCTTTACCAGTTCTCTTTAGATCCTTTTTAGAAATTTACCCTGTCGAGTTTCTTTCCTAGATCAATTTAACATCTTTCCTTCTTTTTTTTGCCATTTGCCTTTTTCCTTTCGGCTTCTTGCCCATTAAATTTTTTTCTTTTCTCATTTTAATTTTTCTCTTCACTTGTTCTTGACCTTTCATCTCTCCATCTATCAGTTTACATGTTCTCCCCATTTAGCTTCCCATTCTTTGTTTTTGCCTTGTTGCATGCATAGTGCACTACATGGTTCTGCTCTTTGTGTAATCTTTATCACTGGTCTCACTGTCCTGGGAATTGATTAAATTTGCCAAGAGTCAAACCCGGGTCTATTTCTTGGAAGGCAATTATCCTAACCATTATCAAAGAAAATTGCGCCAAACCTCATTTGCCTTGAAATTTGCTAGCTGTGGGGTTCAAACCCATGCGCACTTCTATGCAGAAGATCTTAAGTCTTCCTCCTTAACCACTTGCGCACTTCTATGCATCAGCATTGTGCCAAACCTTCATCACCTCATGCAAAGGTGACATTTTGGTTGTATATAGCAATATTTGGCTAGCTTCAGCTCCAAGGGCATGCATTATTTGACCTAGTGCTCTCTTCTTTATTTCTACCCCTTATGTTACCTTTTTTTTACCTTGCATATTGTGAAACTTATCCTGTGTCTTGTTGGCAGGGTTCATTTCAATTTCACATTTGAGGAGTTGTGCTTTTGAATTGTTTTTTTTTTTAATTAATAAAGGTTTTAATCATTTTTTTTATATATAATTGTTTATTCAATAGCTTTTTAAGTTTTGTTCCAACATTAAGTTTCACATTAAGCTATAAAGCTTTCATTAATATCTTGTTGGTTTGTCATTAATCATTTATAACCATAGTATTTTAGTTATATTATAGAGTTATAAAATTAATTTATAACATCAAAATTTTGTCTTCTTATAAGATATCTAAGGCTACTTAATCATTTAAACTTATTAGGAATCTAATCATAACTAGTTGGATACAACTGTCATTTAGTCTTTTAATCGTGCTCTAGTTCCATTTTACTTTTTTAGTAGATTCTTTGCTCAATCAATCATTTTACAACACCCTTTTAGAATAATTATTTTCTCTTACATTGCAAAATTAATCATTATTCTAACATTTTCTTGCAGGACTATATCTTTTTTTAGTTTCATTAGCAAGTTTTTTTTTTAATTCCAGTTAACTTTTAAGTCATATTTCTATTAAGAGGGGACATTTTTTTTTCATAAAGATGTCAACCTTAGTTCCAAAAATAAAACTTAATCATTCTAATTATCACTTCTAGAAAACACATTTTTTGTTTATTTTTCATTTTAAACACCTGTTCGAGATAGCCATTGATACTTCTGTTGAACTTGGTTCAACAACCACCCAAGATGAAAATGATACTTGGAAACTTAAAAATGAAGAAGCTTTAGGTTTAATTGGTATTTTCATTATTCTAGATTTATATGTTTTAATTGCACATTGTTCTAAAGCTCATGATGCCTGTTCAATTTTGCAAACCAAGTATGACAGTGCAGATGAATCTTGCAAAATACAATTCCAGGATCAACTTGAAAATCTCAAGTATACAGATTTTAAGACCATGGATGAATTTTTTTAAAAATTTGATTCTATTAAAAGTCATCTTGTTGCTTTACATGTTTAGTTAGATGGCATTTGGTTAATTCATATTATTCTTAAAAAGTGTCTTCCTAGACAATTTCAATAGTTTACAACTAATGTTCATGCACAACTTGCTATTCCTATATTATCTACTCAGTTAACTTATGTTATTTTTCAAAATTTATTAAGCTAGGATGAAGCAAAGCTAATTCAGTTTGATACTCTTAAGTCAACTGAACATGCATTTATGTATCGAAATTCTAATAGTAATAACTTTCGTTCATAGTAATAAAAAACACTATAATAATACTTCTAATAATTCCAATAATAAAACTAATATGAAAAATAACAATAATAAAAATAACCATAACAATCATCATAATAACAATTGTAATAGCAATAATCAAAGGAATCATTGAAATTCCAAATCTCATTGTTCTTATTGTGGCAAAGATGGTCATGTTGTCAATAATTGTTTTAAAAAGAAAAATGAGAAAAAACCCATGAACAACAGTAACCATAATAAAAAATCAAATTATAAAAAAGGTAATTCTAATGGTTCTAGTTCTTGTCATGCTTTTACTTGTAGCTATAATGTTTGTCGACCTTTAGAGTGGATTGTTGATAGTGGTGCATCACAACATGTAACTTCTCATAAGGAAATATTTGATTTTCTACAACCTGATATTACCAATATTCCTATTCAGTTAGCTAATAATCAGACTTGTAAAGTTGAAAGTTTAGGTGATGTCACTATTCCTAATGGTAAATTCATGATGCATTGTATGCACCTAATCTGAAAACTAATTTGCTTTCTATTTCAAAGTTATGTCAGGACTATAAAGTTGAACTCTATAAAGATACATGTTATGTGATAGATCCTCAAACTAAACAAGTGAATGTTCATGCTAAAATGGATAATGACAACTTATTTAAATTTCATGAATTTTCTAGTTCACGATATCCTTTACATACTTCCATTGATTTCAATATATGGCATGAAAGACTTGGCCATTTAAATTTAGATTATATTACTTTAATACAAAAAAGAAATATGTTTGATGGCTTGCCTCACATTATTCCTTCTAAGATTGCTTGTACTGGTTGTATGAGTGGTAAGATGCATAGGGAGACCTTTCCAAGTGGTAAATCATGGTGGGGAACTCATAAGTTGTACCTTGTCCATAGTGACCTTTTGGGCCCCATGGAGAATAACTCCATCCAAGGTTCTCGATATGCACTTACCTTTGTTGATAATTTTTCTAGATGAACTTTGATCTATTTTTTGCATAGCAAGGATCAAGTTCTTGATATATTCATTGAATTCCAATTATATGTTGAAAGGCAATCTGGATTTAAACTTAAAATTCTCAGAACTGATAATGGAAAGGAATATGTGAATAATTCTTTTCATTCGTATTCAAAATCATGTGGAATTAAAACACAAGCTTACTATTCCTTATTGTTAGCATGTATACTTTTCCCATGCCCTTGAATGTTTCAATCACAAGTCTTCTTTTCTTGAAGTTGAACTTGAAGTTTTAGCTTACTTCAAATTCAAGTTTGAGCTCACGTTAGTCTTCATATGTCAAGCCCAGTTTCTTTTCCCAAGTCGGTCTTAGTAAAGTTGAAGTTGAAGTTGAAACCCGACTGCCCAAATCTTCAACTTCAACTTCAATATTGATTTTGCACACTAACGATAATTGTATGCAGGTTTTAACTTTCCAGGCCAAATCAAGATGGGTCCCAGTATAGCACTTCCCAAGACATAAGTGAAGGGGTTTAAGGCAGTACATTTTTGGCTATGACAAGATTTGATTAAGGGTTAAAATTTTAATGTCATTATCACTTAGCATAACATTATATGTGCGGATTTTATGGAGTATTTAAAACAAAGCACATGCAGTGTCTTTTCCAATGCATGTCGCATGAATGAGTAATTATTGCACTTACTTGCCAAATCTATCTTGCGATCTTCTACACAAATAATTCATTAAATGCATTCATTTTAGCCTTTCCCACTCATTCCACTTTCTCCAAAGAAATTCCAGCACTATCAGATAAGAAGGGCAAATTGCAGGCTATGTCTCTGTCAAACTGTAAGTGCATTTCCATAACCCTTTGCATTTCAAATTGTGTTTGCTTTGTTTTGAGATATTTCAAGCCGTATCTTGTAAACTTGTATTTCTTAGCAATCATGATGCTTTCCCACTCCAAAATGCCCAAGTTAGAGAAGCCATCTTTGCTCAGTTCACTACCTAAAATTTGTGACACATTTCTGTTAAATAAAAATTTATCTGAGGTAATTGAATGAGCCAAGAACACCCAGTCAAGCCCTATTTACCAGAAGCTAGTTGATAGTGGATTATTAGAAGCTTCCACTTTTCCCACTACTATCACATACCTAGAACTCATCCTTGAATGTGTAAGCCATTACGACCCTATTTCTGAGTGCATTAAGAAAGACTCAAGGGAAGTGATTGTTAGAATCAATAGAACCAGTGTCCATTTGAAATTTAGGATTCCTCACAAGGAACCCTTCAAGCCATGGATGTTTGAAGAAGCTGAGCACCTATACACTAAAAACAAAAGCATCTATGATAACAAGATAGCTCAGTCCTAACTTTTGAAACTAGTAGTGAGAGGTTCTAGACTGCCTAAGCCATTGACTATTGAGCATTTTATAAAAGAAATTGCAAACATCATTCTTTTGCTGAATAGGATTAAGGGACTTGAGCATGCATTCTACTAGGAGTCATGGATGTACTTTTTCATATAGAAGATCATTGAAGGAGTTAAATTCATTGATTGGTCTAATGTGATAGCAGAAATATTGTATAGGGGTTTAATAGCTATTAACAATTGTGGCCCATTTTTCTTGTCTTCTTATCTAATTTACATCCTAGTGGCATCTAAAGAATGGGACAATCTTCCACATGCAACTAGGGTTGATGACATGCCCATCTACCAATATTACGGTGATCTTCAAGAAACTACATTATGCAAAGTGTTTAAAAGGGTAAATGATGTCTTTCTAGGGAAATTGGTATTTGAACTCCAAGGTCGAGAGAATGATAGGATGTCAGAAGAAGCTATGCAGGTTGTGCAAATCTATGCTTGCTATTACATTCAATTCCCCAAATTTACATATATCAAAGTGGGTGGTTTTTTCGATGAACCTTTAAAGCTACCATGTTATTGTTCAGACTTTATAGTGTTGTCTGAGATGTGTAGGTAATTTGTTTCTATGGTTGAGTCTTTTCAAATTTCAAAAAGATCTTCTTCAATATTCTTCCCAATTGAAATTGGACACTATAGATGCCCCAGTCTAAAAGAAGCCATATTGTTAGCAAAATCATTAACCCACTTATGCTTTAAGCCTTTCATTTCTCTATTATATTTTGACTATACTAGCTTTGTTAGAAATAATGTTAAGAATGCAGTATCCTTAGTTCATTCCCCACAAGTAGAAGATTTTTTGGCAAACTACCTTAATGAATTTGAAGTAAGGAAAAGACTATGGTCACACTTAACCATTAAACATATCACTATGTTTAATGTGGAGTTAGATACTTATGGAGTAAAAGATGATGATTCTGAAGAAGTGCTTGATCAATTTTATATTGACCAAATTGAATGCATGCCCATTCCTGAAATTGACTGAGAAAAGAGGGAAGAAAATGATGTCTATTCCTATACTAAAGATGTAATAGCTAGAACTGCCAAGTGGATAAAATTAAAGGTAGTGGCTACTCCAGAACTTTCTAGGAAGTTATCAAAAAGCAAAGATAAAAAGACTACCAACAAGCAAACTAATCGAGGTGTTCCTGATTCTGCTACAGGTCCAGTTGAAGTTGAAGTTGAAGCAAATCATGAATCACTTCAACTTCAAGTTCAAGAGGCAACTCCAAAGAGCAAGAGGATAACCCTGTCAAGCACAAAGAAGGCATCAATCATTAGAAGTAAGAACACCATAACTGTTGACCTGGAGGTAGCAGAAGACCCACCTATGGTAGATAATGTACCTGAATCCTAGAACTTGTCAGTGACTACCGAAGGCCAGGAGAGTAACCTCACCTTGGTCAAATGCTACCCTACTATAGAAAAAGACCAAGGCACACCTAAATGGTTAAAGACATCAATGGAGAAGAAAAGAAGCGTAGTCCCAATATCCATGCCTATTAATGATTTGGTTAGTAGGTGTCCTGGTAAAACACCTAAAGTAAAAACAGCCAAAATCGAGGCAAGGATTAATTTTGATAAGAATTTAGGATGTTGGGTAGCAGAGATAGCTACACCACCAGATGGAAGCTTACATGATTCCACAGTCCCTCAAGACTACCAGATAACCAAGGTTGACCTGGGAAAAGGGAATCTCGAAGTAGACATGGAATTTTTTGAAGCATCAAATAAAAAGATTGCACACAGGGTATGGAAAGATGGAAAAGATAAGCAAGAGATGAAGGAAACAATAAAAAACATGGCAAAATATATTAATGCTATCTTTCATCCTGAAGCAAGGCCAATCAGTGAAATGTCAGCAATCATTGATGTGTCCACTGTGACTAATTAGTAATCATTGGAGAATCTGTGTAAGTGCAAAGTGGTAGCGAAAATAGTAGGGGAATGGGTTTAGGATGTTCTGCATGACATTGTAAAGCACATAGGTCACTTAGACCATGCTTTGAAGGAAATATAAAATATTTCTAAAAAGGTGGAGGCAAGCAATGAAGGATATCAAAAAGAGAAGAATAACTAGGCAAAGGTGGTGATGTGGTTGGAAGATGTGCAAGAACTCAGCTTATAGAAGTTCCAGGCTAAATGCCCCATAGTTGGTCTAGATGAAAAGGCCCTGTATGTCATCAAAGATTGCATTGAATGGAGAAATGAAGCACTGACACAAGGAGTAACTAAAATTAAAGAAGTGTTGCAAGAATTTAAGGTTATATACTAGATTATTCAAAATGACCTTAAATGGTTGGCCAAATAGTTCATGGGAACAGAAGATGACTATGTTACCCAATCAGATGAGATAATCAAAGAAGTTCAAAAGAAATTTTATGAATGGCAAGATAAGAAGGCACCAACTAAGAAAGACTTTTCTAATGTGGCACATACTATGACTATGTTAATCATCAATCTAAAGCACTTGGAAATGCATGAAGAAAAGTTTGATGAACTGAAGAAGATCAAAGAAATCTGGAAGCAAAGGTTCACCTATATTGGTTTGCCACATCAATCTGTTATCTCAACCTTTTTGATTGCCTATGAAACGTGGAAAATGGTGAAAGACGTGGCCACTGGAGATAGTGCTACTTGACCAAGACAAGTGGTTACACATAATTGCTTAGTTATATTTTATTTTGCCATCTATTTTTCTAGCATTTTAGTTAACAGTTACTTTACCCAAAGACAATTAGCTCCTGGTAGGAGAATTCTAGTAATTGTCCAGCCCAATGCCTATATATATGTAATAATTAGTATGGTATAGGGGTTAGAATTCTCCAACATATCGATAGAAAAAACTATTTTTGTTTATGGTTTTATTCCCAGTTTAGAAGTAGCATTTCAAAATTCTACAAATACAATAAAACTCTATAGTTTGGTTTATGGTTAAAGGCTTTGTAAGTAGATGATATCATCTACCTATTTAAATCAATATTTCTAAAGATACTATTTAAGATTTTGGCTATGTCTATTATTGATTTTGAAATTGTCAATTCAAAACTTGGGATGATATGAGAAGTTAGTTTTATCGAATTTGCATACTCGATGGTTTAATTTTCAACTATGTGGATCATCTTGATAATTAAAATTGAGTGGTTCTTTTGCATTAAATTTTATTTTATATTGATGAGATAAAATAAGTTTATTTAACACTTTCAGCAGATTGTTTTCCTAAAAAGGTCATTCTGTTGAGTCTATTAGATCAAAAATCCTCATTGTAATAAAGGTAGTTGCACCTATTTTTATCGAAGAAACTTTAAGCAAAGAATTCCTTAACCTCTTCTATAAGAATTCATTTGTTAGTTTACATTATTTTTCTCTATTTTCTAGATATGAACATTCATAAGAAAAATTGTTTAATAACACTTATACACCACAACAAAATGGTATGGCAAAAAGAAAGCATCAGACCATTGTAGAAATGGCTAGATGCATGTTGCATGCTAAGAATCTGCATTATAAATTTTGGACTGAAGCCATGTTTTGTGCAACTTATATTCTTAATAGGATTCCTACCAAATCTCTCAAGGAGATTAGTCCAAAAGAGGCTTGGTCTGGTAGGAAACCTGATTTACATCATTTGTGAATTTTTGGATCTATTTCTTATGTTCATACTCCTAAATAGAAAAGGCATAAATTAGATGCTAAGTCTTCTCCTTATATTTTTGTTGGTTATGATGAAAACACTAAGGGTTATCATGTTTATGATTCTACTACTAAAAAAGTTCAAGATGCAAGAGATGTTTTCATTGAAAAAAATGGTATCCATGACTATTCTACTACAGATGATGCAGAATTTAGTGACACTAAAATTGTGCTAGTGGAGGACTAACCTCCTTCTCTTAACTCTACTCCTCCTCTTAACCCTACAGCTCAAGCACCACCTATTATTTCAGCTTCTAATAGTAATGATATTCAAGTAGCTTCTAATGATGCTTTTATTGATAATGATTCTTCCTCTCGTGATAATTCTATTACAACTAAATGTAAACCTAAATGGGCACAAAAATTAATCAATGAAAGTGATGACTATATTTCTAGATTTAGTGGAATTAAATATAGAAGGATTTATTATTATAATTATTCTTGGATGACTACTATTATGAATTCTAATTATCCTAAGTCTTTTGATCAAGTTAACTCTCAACCTCATTGGCAAAAGGCCATGCAAGAGGAATATGACTCTTTAATTGCTAATCAAACTTGAGACTTAGTCAAGTTACCTCATAGAAAGAATATAGTTTCATGTAAATGGTTATACAAAACAAAATTGAATGCTAATAATGAAATTATTAAATTTAAGGCTAGATTAGGTGCTAGAGGTTTTTCACTAATAGAAGGATTAGATTATAATGAAACTTTTGCTCTTGTTGCTAAAATGCCTACTATTAAATTTGTTTTTGCTTTAGCATTTAAAATGAATTGGCCTATTCACCAAATGGATGTTAAAAGTGCCTTCTTAAATAGTGATTTACATGAAGAAATCTATATGGCTCAACCCCCTGGATTTGTTAAGAAAGGTAGTGAAAATCTAGTTTGCAAATTGAAAAAATCTATTTATGGTCTCAAACAATCACCTAGAGATGCTATTCTAAAATTAATTCATTCTTTATTTCTCAAGGCTTTTCTAGAAGTAAGAATGATCCTAATTTGTATATTAAACATACTGAAGATGATATTATCATTGTTATTGTTTATGTGGATGATCTAATTCTCACTTCTAGTTTAGATGCTTTGATTTCTAATATTAAGTTTCAACTTAAACAGAAATGTTAGATGACTGATTTAGGTATTTTAAATTATTTTTTAGGGATACAAATTTGGAAAACCCCTAAGGGTATCTTTCTTTCTCAAAACAAGTATGTTCATGACCTTTTAGAAAAAATTAAGATGAATGATTCTAACCATGTCTCAATTCCATGTGAATTAGGAACTAAATTAATGGCTGATATGAATACTCCTTTTGTTGATGAAACTTTGTATAGGTTTAGTTTCCAAATTTATGTCTAAACCTCAACAAACACATTTTAAAGTTGCTAAAAGAATCTTAAGGTACATTAAAGGAACTATTAATATGGGATTATTTTATGATGCCAATTCTGAATTTATTTTACATGGCTATACTAATTCTGACTAGGTTGAGATCCCAATGATGGGAAATCCACTTGTGGCTATTGTTTCTTTGTTGGTTCAGGTGCAATTTCTTGGAAAAGTAAAAATGAACATTCTATTTCCCTTTGCTCAATTGAAGCTTAATACAAAGGTTGTACCAATGCAACTAAGGAAGCCTTATGCCTTAGCAGACTTCTTGAAGATTTGGGTCTACCTCAACAAGCACCTACCCCTCTACGTTGTGACAAGAAAAGTGCCATTGCCTTGGCAAATAATCCAATTTTTCACACAAGAACCAAACATATTTCACTCAACATCACTTCATTTGAGAACAAGTTGAAAACAAGAAAATTACTCTCATTTATTGTAAGGGTGAACATCAAGTGGCTTATATTTTGACAAAACCACTTTCTAAAGAGAAATTTCAATTTCATTGTAAAAATTTGGGTTTACGACCCTTTGATGTAAGCTCCCCAAGTAAATATTAAGGGGGGGTGTTAGAAATAGTAATCTTCACTTGGATGTATTTAATTGGGATATTCCAATGATCCCTAAATGTAGTTTGTCCTATTGTACACATGTGGAGGACATGTCATTATTTGTCCTTTATTCCACATATGAGGACAACTCAATTTTATAATTCTTTTATTAAGGAATTTAGTTTATCCTATTTAAGAGGATCTTGACACTATGCACACACCTATTATGAATGTGGCATTCATAGAAATGGAAGTTACACATGTGAACACATGCAACTCCTTTCTCATCTCTTTAAAAGAGATGCCCCTCTCTCTTTCTTCTCTGCACACATCACTTTGATGTTATTGTATTGAGCTATTTTGCTTCACCACTCTCTCTCTCTTTTCTCTAGGCATTTGTTTTCATTCATAATACTCACAAGGGGTTTTATTTACTTTCCCCTTATAAATCCTTGTCTCAATTGTTGAACTATCATGGTGTATGCTCTTGGATTTTGCTTATCTCATGGTAACATTATTTCACACTTAACTTACTTGGTTTGTTTTCATTCCTTGCTCTATCTTATCATTTCTTAAAAATTCATTGGAGATGAATTCACCACCTCTATCTAATCTTAAACATTTTAATTTCTTTCCAATTTCTTTTTCTACTCTTTCCAGATACCACTTGAAACTTTGAAAGGCTTCATATTTTTCTTTCAAGTACATTATAGTCATTATTCTAGAATAATCATCAACAAAAACAATTAATTTTTTACCTCCACTATAACTCTCTATTGCAATAGTACCACATAAGTCAGTGTGAACAATCTCTAAGACTTCTTTGGACTGATAGTTTTTTCTTTTAAAACTAGTCTTTCCCATCTTAACAATTTGGTAATTCTTGCATAGACTCATGTCAAGTATCTTCAAACTAGGAAGACCTCTTACTCTCTTATGTTTGTTAATCTTAACTAGATTATCAAATTTTACATGACATAACCTATTGTGCCATAACCAACTTTCTTCTACTTGAGCAATAAAATATGAACTTTCACCGAGATCAAGATAAAATAGATTACCTTTTGTTTGCTTGCCAGATCCAACCAGATTTCATTTTCCATCCAGTAGTTTGGCCTTGCCTCTTATGAATTCTACCTTGAATCCAATTTGTTCAATTGTGCCACACTCAGTAGATTATGTTTCAATCCTTCAACCCAATAAGAATTGTCACATACAAGTTCATTGGTCAATGAGATACACCCTTTACCTTTTATGCAACAAGGTTCATTGTTTCCAAATCTCACACTGCCTCCATCATAAGATTGAATATTTTCAAATTTTGTTTTATCTCCAGTCATATTATATGAGCAAGCATTTCCAATAATCCATGTATCATTTTTGCTAACATGAGAGATAAGTGTCATCTTATTTCCTTCATCATCAGATTCATCTTTTACAACAATATATACCATTTCATCCTCACTATTATCAAAATCTTTAGCCATAAAACAAGATTTCTTACCTTTGTCCTTGTGCTTCTTGTAGTTCTTGAAATCCTTCTTTCCTTTGTACTTATTACTTTTCTTTTCATCTTTGTTTTCTTTGTTTGGACACCTTGCAACAATGTGACCAGCTTCTTCACAAGAAAAACATATTAGAGAAACTTTACCTTTGTACTTTCCTTTGCCTTTGGAATATTTCCTTGCAAGTAGGGCTTAAACAACTTCAAGATCACTATCTGAACTTTCTTCTGATCTTCCTTCTTCTTCACTTCTCAATTTACTAGACTTTGATTTCTTATCCTTTTTCTTGAGTGAGAGTTTAGCTTCAAATGTAGATTCAATAACTTTTGAACTAGGAACATAGTTATCAAAATTATCTAATTCAAAAGTTGTCAATCTTCCAACTAGAGCATCCAAAGACATTATAAATTTGGATCACATCTCATTTCTTGAATACAAAACACTCTAATTTCATCAATAGGAATAAGAGTTCTAAGTACCTTGCTTACAATTGTTTTCTCCTCAATGTCTCCTCCAGATGCCTTGATAGCACTCACACTTGCTTTGATTCTTTCCACATATTTTTCAATGTTATCATCTTCTCTCATTCTCATATGATCAAAATGACCTCTAAGACTTCAAGCCTTAGCTCTTCTTATATTTTCATCTCCTCTATAGATATCTTTTAGTTTGGTCCACATTTCATGAGTTGTTTTGCAATCTTTTACTTCATCAAATTCAACATAACTGAGAGTAGAAGCAATATCAATCATCATGATGTTATGGTTATTCTTTTCAACAATATCATCAATTCATAATGTTCTAGTGGGAGTTTTGTATTTAGCATCAAGATATTTGCAACTTGAATCACTGATGGTAGCCAAATGTTCTCTCATTAGTCCTTGTCATGCTACAAAATTGTCTCTATTTAGCTTGGGAATCTCTCTTCTGTAAGACATCTTGATATTTAGCTTAGGTCCTTGAAACCTTCTTTGCAAGCACCAAAAACTCGGATACCAATTGTTGGAAATATAAGAGGAGTAACTAAGAGTGGAGGAGTGAATTTTTTACTACTAAAATAAATCCCAGATCCCTTAGATGTCAGTACAAAAATAAACTTTGAAAACTAAATACTGTTGATGCTCAAAAAACAAAGAAATGTTGTAACTCGGTAACCACTATGATTTCTCAATAGACATTAATATGAAAATCTTTAGATATTATCTATGATTACTATTACTTTAACTTAGTTGTAAACATATAAAATTAAATAGCATGAACACATTTGACACATTTTTCTAAAGTGAGCCCTATTAGGAGCCAACCCTATTAAAGGTTACAAAACACACTATTAGGTTTGACCCTATTAGAGGATTTAATCACCCTGTTAGGAGTGGCCTTGTTAGAGGTCTTAAGACAATTCAACAGAACTACCACCTTGCTAGAGGATTTACAAATAGTTGTTAAGCTAACTCTACTAAGAGATTTAGATCACTACTACAATGGTTAGAAAGTAAGAATGAAATGATCTGAATTGAATGCAATTGAATTGGTGATTATAGATCTCTATTTTGGCTTGTACTTTGATCCTTCTTGATTGAGTATATCTTTTTTACTCCACAAGGATATTCTTCTTATCCTTCACTTCCTCTACTCATTATCAAAACTTCAATTCGTTCCACAATCTCATCCATTTTACATTCACAACTTGACCTTATACTTATATCATCTACATTATCAAGTCAGCTCAAATACAACTTAGAATAATTAATATCGATCATCTTAGTTGGCTAGAGCCAATAGATAAATAAATTAAGTTTAATATACCAAAACAAGAAAATCCTTTGTTAGCCTACTCAACTCAGTACATGCTAGCTTAGAAATGATTTCCTGTGTTAACCAATAGAAGCTCAGTCAACACTAATCTTCAACAAAATTACCTTCAATGCCTAAGTGAACCTAGTAGACACTGCCTTCTAAACTAGGCAAACACAATAAAGCTTAGTAGACACAAAAAACTATCTTCACTACCCGAGTGAGCTCGACATACACTGACTGAAACTGATATGACATTTGTGCAACATCAAAGACAACACAAAATTAATAAATTGTATGCAATAATAAATAAAATATCTCATTTCTACAACAACTAAAAAAGGAAATAAAAAACATTTCAATTTAATCTATGAATATACATTGAGTAAAGAAATGTAGTTGCAAGTAAGGATCTAGGACGCATACTAAAATCAACTAAAAATATTTGAAGGTGTTGTTCAAGCCTCTACATTTGGTAAGATGAGAAGCATTGACATAGGCTTAACCTCTCAACCTTGGACCTTATAAATACCCACACAATATTTTATCAAGAAAGACCCTCCCTACCATGGGTTAGGCTTAGGGGACTATAGTCCAACCATTCAAGCATACTAGTGTTTAGAATGTCCACTCAATAATTGATGGGCATCCTTGATTAACTGGCACCACTGACATATTTTGGTAAAATTAGGCAAGCATGCCTCTAATCAACCTTGGCTAGGGATTTAGATGGATTTGTAATACCCAATCGCCACTGTTCGCTTTAACAACAAGTTACATATTGGAGAATCATGAGCTAACTTAGATGTTTTTAGAAATCATCATGAAGTTTTCAAATATTTATACATGGGAGTTCTAATTTGTTATTACTTCTCCCTTGCAGGTATCATCTCCTCTCCACCCTCTTTCATTGGCTTCACAAGCCAGGACGAGTCCTTGGAGACTATTATTTCATATTGATATTATCTCAAGGTCTTGGAATACTATCCAGTAGTAGATATACCGTGAGCACTATCATGTGCAATGATATATTCAATTTTGATTGTCAGATCTATATTAGAAAACTCTCCTAAGAAAATACTCATAATTCAAAGAAGAAAGAAGATGAACATGCAAAATTAAAATTAGGGCTCTTTGTATATCAAGCCTCAAAGATGGTCGATTAGAAAGGTTGTAGAAATGTCAACAAAAGTAGACCATCATATAATCATAGTAAAATGAACTTAAAACATAACCTGATTGAAATTGAATAATGCCAAAGAGAAGTTTATTTTGTCTAAGGTGTATGACTCTAATGGTCAATCTTTGATGTTTGCTAAGAGAGATAGAATGTAACAAGGATGACCGATAGGAAGAAAGAAATAGATTTTTGTTTGATAGCAATCGTGTATCATCTGATGCAAGATGCTCAAATAAAAACATCCTCATCGAGACAAGCAAGCCATGAGCCTTAAGCAATCATATTGTTTTCAAGATGATAGTTTCAAAAAGATCTTTAGTTTCACAAGGTTGCTGAATTTGAAAGGTGGGACAAAGTGTAGATGGCTGCCTCTCATGAAAACATTACATGTTTAAAATTATTATAAGTTTCTTTTCTCCAAGATGCTCAAATAAAAACATCCTCATCGAGACAAGAAAGCCATGAGCCTTAAGGAATCATATTGTTTTCAAGATGACAGTTTCAAAATGATCTTTAGTTTCACAAGGTTGCTGAATTTGAAAGGTGGCACAAAGTGTAGATGGTTGCCTCTCATGAAAACATTACATGTTTAAAATTATTATAAGTTTCTTTTCTCAAAACATTATATATGTGCATATATATATATATATATATATATATATATGATTCCATCATTCTATTTATTATATCTAAAATCATACCTATAATTATACGTATATCTATATACATGTGTAGTTCAGAGAAATATGATTTATCTCTAACATTATATTCTCTTTGTATATGCACATGTGTGTGTGTGTGTGTGTGTGTGTGTGTGTGTGTGTGTGTGTGTGTGTGTGTGTGTGTGTGTGTGTGTGTACACACACACACACACGAGCGCATGTGCATATACAAAGAGAATATAATGTTAGAGATAAACCATATTTCTCTAAACTACACATGTATATAGATATACGTATAATTATAGGTGTGATTTTAGATATAATAAATAGAATGATGGAATAATATATATATATATATATGATTCCATCATTCTATTTATTATATCTAAAATCACACCTATAATTATACGTATATCTATATACATGTGTCATTTAGATAAATATGGTTTATCTCTAACATTATATTTTCTTTGTATATGCACGTGTGTGTGTGTATGTGTGTGTGTGTGTGTGTGTGTGTGTGTGTGTGTGTGTGTGTGTGTGTGTGTGTGTGTGTGTGTGTGTGTAAAAGTATGATTATAGATATCATCCTAGTATCATGGTGGCATCATACACACACACACACACACACACACACATGTATGTATATTTTAGATATTTACTATTTTTATATGTTTGACCAAGTAGCTCACAACTATCCAATGGTGTACTCTAATTTGAAGTTATTAAATCCTTATCAAGGTAGTTAGAGGTCATACTTGATGATTGAACAATGAACTAAAGTAGTGCCCCATGCCTTGATTCTCATTTATCAATGTTTTTCCCCCTTCGTCTACTCCTACAATCACTAGATCAACATTTCTATGATAATAATAGGTTCCTCCATTTTAATCAAACACTAGAATGTATCATTGATATATGTAAACAATGACTAACTACCATTATCAATAAACAAATAAACATGATAACAGTTAACCAATTCTAATATAAAAGATTTCAAGAACCTCATTTCAGACAAAATAAACAGTTAACTATAATTTGTTTTTTCACATGATCATAACAATGAAAATCTCAACTAGTTGTTAGAATGTATATAAACTTATTTTAATTAGGTCAAAATTTTGGGATGTAGCATACCCTCCCTCTTATGTTTTCATCGTCCCCAATGAATTTTCACAAATAAAATTTTAAAAGAAATACTTATGTAATTACATAAGTATTTTATCAAGAAAAATAAAAATAAATTATCATGCTCTGGTCCTGGAGAAAAGATGGGGATATTCTTGGAAAATCTCATCATAGTTCTCCCAAGTAGCATTCTCTTTAGCGTATTGGTCCTACTGGACCTTATATTCCTAGAAGTATTCTAAGAAGAATATGCACCTCAAGTATTCTAAGTGGTTCTATTTCCACCACATATAGGTCTCATACCTACAATAGGTTCCAATCAATTATATGTTTGCGATGAGTGATATATTTATTAAGATATGATGCATGGAAGACTTCATGCATCCTAGAAAGGGTTGGAGGTAGTGTGATTCTATAGGCTACCAAGTTACTACTTCAAACACCTAAAAGGGTCCCACATACCTTGGGGCCAATTTGGCATTCTTTCCAAACATAATGGTACTCTTTTAGGGGTTTACTTCTAATAGGACCTTTTCTCCCACTAAGAATTCTTTGGGAATTCTCTTCACATCTACATAACTCTTATTTCTAGCATTTTCTTTCTTCTATCTTTGATAGATTTGAGTTTTTTGTTCTTCCATCTCCCTCAACATTTCTGACCCAATGACAATTTTTTCCTCAACACGGTTCCAGCTTACAAGGGTTCTACATTTTTCACCATATAGATCCTTCAAGCATGCCATCTTAATAGCGAATTGATAGGAGTTATTATGAAAAAAATTCCACTAAGGGTAGATACATCTCCCACTAGTATTGTTGATCCATATAATAGGGTCTTAGAAGGTCTTCCAAAACATAGTTTACCCCCTATGTCTAGTCATCGATCTTTTGGATGATAAAAAGAAATAATATTTATCTTAGTCCCTAAGGCTGAGAATAGTATTTTCCAAAATTTGGATGTTATCCTAGCATCCCTATTAGATATAATCTTTTCTAGAATTCGATGAAATCTGAAAATCTCTCTCATGAACTTTTGAGCAATTTTTGGTGCTCCATTGGTCAGATTGCTAGGTATGAAATGGGCCACTCTAGTGAATCTATCTACTACTACTAAAATGGTGTTGTGTTTTCTTCGAGTCATGGGTAGCTCTTGTACAAAATTCATAGTGATTATTTGCTATTTCTATTCTGGTACCTTGTTTGGGTGTAGGAGGCCAACTGGATAGCGATGCTCTACCTTAACTCTTTGACATTCTAGACACCCACCACATAGTTTTTTACTTCTCTTTTTATCACTTTCCAAAATTACAAGGGTTTTATATCTACCATCATCTTGGCCACTCTAGAGTGTCCAAAATAGGGGGCTGAGTGAAATTCTTCTAAAATCATTCTTTGAATTTTTGGTAGTCTAGGTATGTACATCCTACCTCTATATCTCAATAGCCCATCATCTTCTACTCTAAAATATTTGTACCTTAGATCCTGTGGGTCTCTAAGGAGTGCATGACTAATCATTTTGTAGAAGTCATCCTATATTAAATATTGTAATACTTGATCCATTAGTCTAATATTTATGATGGCCATAGTGGAAGTATGTCTTCATTAACTTAAGATGTCTGCTAACTTATTATATTTACCCTTAATGTAGCTAATATCAAAGTCATAATCTGGTAGAAATTCCAACCATCCTCTTTGTCTAGCATTCATGTTGGGTTGAGTGAAAATATACTTCAAGTCATGGTGATCTAATTGAAGTTCAAAAGGCTTCTCTATCAAGTAATGCCTCCACATTTGGAGGGCATGCACAATGGAAGCTAATTCCAGATAATCTAGGGCATAGTTTTGTTCATAGGTTTTTAGCTTCCTTGACTCATATGCAATAAATTGGTCCTCTTGCATTAGTAAACCTCCTAATCCCTCTCCAGATGCATCATTTATAACCACAAATTCCTTTTGGGAGTTTGGTACTCTAAGTAATGTAGTAGTTAAATTCTATTTTAGGTACTCAAAGGTTGTCTAACATCTCCAAGCCCAAATGAATTTCTTCCCCTTTTTCTAAAGTGAGATGATAGGGTAAGCTATCTTAGAAAAATATCTAACAAATTTCCTATAGAATCCTACTAGTCCCATGAAGCTTCTGACTTTTGTGACATTCCTAGGTATAGGTCATTCCTTGATTTATTTAATCTTTGAAGGATCTTTGACTATCCCTTGAGCCAATATAATGTGTCCTAGATACTATATTTCCTTTTGATAAAAGACACACTTAGATAGCTTCCCATATAGCTTATGTTCTCTCAACCTCTGTAGAACCATCTCTAAATGCTCTTGTTGTTCCTTTTTGTTTTGTGAGTAGATCAAAATGTCATCTATAAAGACCAATACAAACTTATCCAAACAATCTTGAAAAATGCTATATTAGGTTTATGAAGGTTGTTGGAGCATTGATTATTTCAAAGGGTAGTACCATAAACTCATAATGTCCACATCTAGTCCTAAACACGGTCTTGTGAATGTCTACATCTTTTATGTAGAGTTGATGGTATCTCAATCTTAAGTCAATTTTTGAGAATACAAAAACACCTCTTATTTGATAAAAAAGATCATCAATTCTAGGAAGTGGGTACCAATTATTGATGGTCACCATATTAAGCATCCTATATTCTATGCATAGTCTCATAGTTCCATCCTTCTTCTTGGTGAACAATACCAGGGCTCCCCAAGGTGAGACACTAGGTTGAATAAGTTTCTTATCTAGCATATCTTATAATAGTATTTGTAATTCCATCAACTTTGTGGTGGTCATTTGTTAAGGAGCTTGAGATATAGGTTTTGTCCAAGGTATCAAGTCTATAGTAAAATAAAACACTCTAGATGGGGGTGATCAAGGAAGCTCTTCTAGAAATACATCCTAAAACTTTTTGAGGTATGGATACTTCTCCTCAAAGGTTTCCCTCAAATTTTCTCAAATTTCTCCATCTTCTAAGATTTAGTCATCACCATAAGTAGTATCTATCAGTTCTCTCAAGTTGCCAATCTTAATTGCAAAATTCTCTCAACCTTTCCTTCAACATCTTTTGAGTTGCATGGCAGATATCTAGCATGGTTTGGTTTTGTACAAATCTCCCTTGATGGTTGCAAGATTACCTCGATCATCCAAAAATTCTACTAATTTGGTGAGATAGTTGACCTTGGCCTTATACTCATTAAGCCAATTGATGCCTATGATAATTTCATATGACCCAAGTGGTGCCACATATAGATTTAATTCTGTAGAGAAATTTGGGAAGTCAACCTAAGCCTCAAACAAACACTTCTTTACCTTAGCCCTTGACTAGTTTGTATATTTGACTGTCCATGGTCTCTCCATGTAACTAGACCTCTTTGGGAATCTACTTAACAAATTTGGAGATATAAAATATTTTGAGGCTCCAATATCAATTAATATAGAGATAGGATTTTTGTAGAACTTACCCAAACTTTCAGTTGGGCCTAGTTGTTGTTCTACCAGCCAGTTGTTTAGTGTTGCATGAATCCTCTACTAAAAGACATATTTTTGTGGTGGTAGCAGAGGTCAAGGTGGTTAGTTGGTGTTTTTCTTTCTAGGGAATTTGTTAGCATAGTGATCCCCACCACAATTTTAGCATCCTACTGGTGGTCCTTTCCTTTCCTTTCATTTAATATTTCGATTTATATTGGAGTTACCTTTGAATTCTTTGTCACCGCTTCCTCTCGCTTCTAGTTTTTTGGGTTTGTAGTTCCTAAGTTATTTCTTGTAGGATCCATAATCTGTTCCCTCTAAGTCAACTTGTTTTCCTTTTATTATACCAAATAGACTCATCTTTTTTTATTTTATGCTCTTTACAATCAACTTTTTCTAGGGCTTATTCCATGGTTCAAGGAGTAACCACATCAACTACTCCTCTGATCCTATTTTTTAATCCCATGATAAACTTTCTAAATTTTAGATTCTTGTGTGGTTGATACAAAGGTACATATTTAAGCAAACGAGTGAATTTTTTTGAATATTTGTGTACAAACATATCCCCTTGCTTAAGGTTCTGGAAGTTCAACATATTTTGGTCAAAGAAGGTTTGGGGTAACCATCGGTTATTGAAGATGGTCACAAAATTACCCCAACTAATTTCAACTATCTTAATATTTAGTTGAACCTTGGTGTTTTCCCACCAAGTAGTGACTTTCCCTGAGAAGTGATATATTCTGCAAACTACTTTTGAGGTTTTCGAGAAATTCCTAATCTCAAAATACTACTCCGTTTTTGTCAACCAAGCTTCTATGTGCTCTCTAGATTTGAAAACCAAAAACTTAGGAGGTTTAATATTTTTGATATCTGAGGATAAATTATTAACTATTTCCAATTTCTTTTCATTCTTATTTTGTTTAAGTGAGGCTTGAACATTCCTTTCACCATGTTCATAATTTTCATACATGTTCAGTTCTGGGAGGAGGTGAAGATTGCATAACCTCTTGTCCTTGCCCAATCTAGGCTGCTAGATCATTCATTTTCTTTTCCATACTTTCTAGTTTCATTTGTGCATATTACAAAACCTAAAGCAATAGATCTAATGGAAAGGGTGGATTGTTTTCATGGTCTACAGTGTTTTCATTGTTGTTCATGTTTCCTATTTTAGTTTCCTTGAAAAAAAAGTTACCTACATTGTTTAAGTCAATTTCTATTCATACTCTTCTTTCTAAAAGATAATCACACAAGACAAGAATTTTTCTAATTACTTATTTATTCCCTTATTTCCTTAGCTACAATTGTAGTAGGTTTTATTTACAAAATTCCCTCTTCTGAGGGTGATATATTGAATTAAAAATTTGATCAATCCACAATCTTATTCTAGGGTTCTTGCTTAGTTTTACTTTTGTACACATCTCACACCATCCAAGTTATATGAAAGAGCATGAGGGAGTTAGCTTGGCAAGAAATCCATGCTTGGATTAGTTTGTCTCTATAAGTTACCTTCCTGGGAAGAGTCCATCTGACCCTTTCCTTCTTCATTCATTACAACAATTGTGTTAAGGTTTCATTGTCCCGAGGCATGAAACAATAAGAGTAGTCATAACATGACATGTTCTTAATCAAGTAGGGAAATATGGGCTGTCACACTTTCTTGTGAGGAGTCTTCTATGTCTACATCCCACTACATTTATATATAAATATTCTCAGGTTTACTAATTTGCTAAGTGATGTGCTCAAGGTTTAGTGTTGAACCCAACGCTCTAATACTGTATGTAACATATCATTTTAACTAGTCTAAAAACAAGTACTTAATTCTAAGATTTATAACTTGAACAATTAAATAGAAGGATGTAAAGAAATTAGGAAAATAATACATCTTAACCATATTTCCAAAGTAAACATCTATTACAAGCCATTTCATGTGATCATAACTGAATTAAATTTCTAACTAAAATAAACAACAAAACTAATTTCTACAACAACTAAAAAGGAAATTAAAAAACATTTCAATTTATTCTCTAACTATACATTAAGTAAAATAAATGTATTTTCAAGTAAGGATCCAAGAGACAATGAAAGTAATTGAAAATATTTGAAGGTGTTGTTCAAGCCTTGACATTTGGTAACAGGAGAAGCATTGACATAGGCTTAACCTCCCAACCTCGGACCTTATAAATCTCCACACAATATTTTAACAAGAAAAGCCCTCCCTTCCCTAGGTTAGGCTTGGGGCACTATAGTCTAGCCATCCAAGCATACTATTGTTTAGAATGTCTTCTCAATAATCGACAGGCATGCCTAATTAACTTGCACCACCAACATCTTATTATCAAATTAGGCAAGCATGCCTCTAATCAACCCTGTCCATGGAATTCAATGAGTTTCTAACACTTAATCACCAGCGCTTGACTTGACAACATGGTACATATTAGATAATCATGAGCTAGCTTGGATTTTTTAGAAATCATCATAAAGTTTTCAAATGTTTATAAATGGGAGTTCTAATTTCACGTTATTTCTCCCTTGGAGGGATCCTCTCCTCTCCACCCTCTTTCATTGGCTTCACTAGCCAGGGTGAGTCCTTGGAGACTATTATTTCATACTAATATATTATCTCATGGTGATCTTGGAATGTTATACATTAGCAGATATACTGCAAGCACTATCATTGGCAATGATATATTCTATTTTGGTCATCAGATCTATATTATAGTACTCTCCTTAGAAAATACTCTGAAGTCAAAGAAGAAAGAAGATGAACATGCAAAATTAAAATTAGGGCTCTCTACATATCAAGCCTCCAATATGGTTGATTAGAAAGGTTAGAAAAATGTCAAGAGAGAAAGACCATAGAATAATCATAGTGAAATGGACTTAAAACATATAATGGCAAAGAGAAGTTGATGTTGTCTAATTTGTGCAACTTTGATGGCTGATCTTTGATGTTTGTTGAGAGAGATAGAACATGACAAGGCAGATTGAGAGGAAGAAAGAAATATATTTATTTCTTATAACAATCATGTATCATCTGATGCAAGACACTCAAATAAAAACATCCTCCTTAGCCAAGCAATCCACGAGCCTTAAGCACTCGTCTTATTTTCAACATGATAGTTTCATAAAGATTATATTTTTTAAATTATTATAAGTTATTTTTCTCAAGACATTATATATGTGTGCGCGTGCACACACACACACACACATAAAATTTTAGTTTTTAAATATATGATTTCATCATTTTATTTATTATATCTAAAATCCCACCTATAAATATACATATATCTATATACGTGTGTAGTTCATAAAAATATGGTTTATCTCTAACATCACATTATCTTTGTATATGCACATGTATATATATACATAGATTAATAAGTATGATTATAGATAGATCATCCTAGTATCATAGTGGCATCATATATATATATATGATAAAAAAATGTATATTGATGCTATCACAAAATAATAGAGAGATAATGGTTCTAAACAAGAAGTTTAGATATTTATTGTTTTTATGTGTTTGACCATGTAGCTCATGACTATCCAATGACACACTCTATTGTGAAGTCACTAAATCCTTATCAAGGTAGTTAGAGGTCATATGTGATGATCAAAAAATGAACTAAGGTAGTGCCCCATGCCTTGATTCCCATTTAGCAATGCTTTCTCCCCTTCATCTACTCCTGCAATCACTAGAACAACATTTCTATGATAATAACAAGTTCCTCCATTTAAATCAAACATTAGAATGTATCAATGATATATGTAAACAATGACTAACTATCATTATCAATAAACAAATAAACATGATAATAGTTAGCCAATAGCCAATTCTAATATACAAGATTTCAACAACCTTCTTTCACATGAAATAAATGGTTAACTATAATTTCCTTTTTCACATGATGATGAAAATGACAATCTCAACTAGTCATTACAATAGCTATAAACTTATTTTAGTTAGGTCAAAATTTTAGTATGCAACTCTTTACCTATTCTCAAATTTCTTGTTCAATATAACTCCAATCTTCAAGAAAAAATAATAAGCATCTTTCCTTGTGTAAACATTCATCAAAACCATCTTTTCTTAAATACTTGGTTTTAACCCTTTTATGTAACAAGATGCCTTCTATTTTTTGGTCTCTGAACGACTATTTTGGATTAAAATCCTATAATATTGTTCTCTTTTTTATATTCTTTCCCCTCACTTCCTTATTTTTTGAAACCTTGCATCTTCTTTAACAAATCTAATCCCTTCTGTATATTCTTTGACCTTTCTTCCTCATTGTTTGAAACCTTGCATCATCTTTAACAAATCTAATTTATATTCAACTAGAATAAACTATTTTTTTCATTTTCTCCACCATCATATTAGATTTAGTAATCTTGTCTTTACCTCTTCTTCCTCTTGAAAGCTGCACCTCTTTCACCAAATGGAGGCATGTCCCTTCGACTTAGCCTTTGCAAATCTCACTTTGTCAGAGTCGTGAACTTCTTCAAATTCAAAATACTATCCCATGTTATTTATCCAATCAATTAGTTATTTAGAATTCATTTTTTCACTAAAAAGAGGGACACAATTCTTTGGTCTCTTTCCTAGTCTTAACAATACCTTCACCAAAGGATCATTCATATTTGCTTCTACAACTGCATATTTTTTGCCACTTGTATTACTATCATTTTTTATATCTCTATCTTCATCACTCTCTAAGTTTTCTCCTTCAAACCTAACCTATTCTAATTTCTTCTTACAATGCTTCTAATTTTCTCAAGACTTTGAAATCATCACCATAGACAACATCTTTGAAGATCTCTTCTTTCACTTTTAACATCACCTTTAATCCAGTCACACAGGGCTCCTCTTGCATAAATTTTTCATAAAACTCACAAACTCAATCTTATTAAAAACTACCTCCTATTGGAAAATATTCCTACACATTTAGAATAAACCCTAACTAATACCCCTGATGGAGTTAGAAAACTATAGCCAAAATATGAAACTCAAACACAAACATAGTTATGAGTGTAAAGATTCTCCACTGAAAAACAACATTGTCATTTCAACTCACACTCCACTTAGAATTATCTGATTTCTCTACTATCAATTCCCCTCTCTCATCATAATTAAAGTTACAAAACTTTTAGGCTTGACCCACTTTAGTGGCATTTCATTTCTTAAAAATGAAACTTGAATGGTTAGAAGACCCACATATCACTTATTTGCACTTTCCCTCGGTCCTTATAAAAGCTACGATCAATACCCATACCCTATTTTGATGCTACTATTTTGGAAAGAGGTTAAGCAAGATGCTTCTACATCATGTCATTATGGTGATGCTCCAACTCTAGCACACATTCATGCAAAATTGAAAAAATATCAGTTATATAGTCAATCAGATATTCCTCAATTATTCCATACCCACCAAAATGGACTATTTTACTTTAATTAGTAGAGATTGAAGATCATAAGTAGAATCTAATTCCCTTTCCTTATTTGTTCCATCAGATGTAGGGTTTAAAGGAACAAGACATTATATTTTTGGGCCACTCCATAGGAGGTGCAATTGTGGCCCTTTCCACTATCTAGTTTCTAGAAAAGCAATTGAGAAACTCCAATTCCTTTTACATTACATTTGGTGCCCCTTTATTTGAAAATGACACAATTCAGGAGGAAACTAGGTGTGAGGATTGGTTGGGTAGATTTTTTCATGTTGTCTACAAATGTGATATTGCTCCTAGGATGTACCTTGCACCATACAAATCCTTTGTCAATTCTCTAGAAACAACTATACCTCACTGGTGGAGCAAAATGAGCACTGACTATGCTGCTATATCATCTATTTCTATCTCACAAGCTTATGTGACTCTTATTAGCAATGACCTAAAGTGGACATCTACTATAGCGAATGATTACCCTAGGGTAGCTGATAGTAGAAGCCTATTTGTACCCATCGGTACTTATATGTTATGTTCAATCCATGGTGTAGTGCTTTTTGATGACTCCTTGGCAATCCTTAAGTCACTACATTTTAGTATGAAAATCCAAGAAGGAATACCATTCAATGAAATTGCAGACATTTGTATTTTAGAGCACACAGATTATGGGCATATATTTCGAAGGTATTGATGAATCCTTGCTAAATGTAAGAAAGTTTGAAAACTTTTCCTAAAACTCCTCATATGAGATAGGAATAGACTTGGAATTGGAAGTAATTGGCATTGCAACTCAGGGAATCTCATTTATTGTTCTTGAATTTTTTTTTATGCATAAAAGTTGTATTAATCATGCACTAAAATCATAGATAAAATATACAAAAGTTGTTTTCTTTTTGACATTTCATTAGTTTCTTTACTACATCTTTAACAAATCTTTTGGAATGCATTTATTGGTTTCTATAGCTCTTACAACTTCTTGGATCTCTAAATTCATTCTTCCTAAAGTTGTTTGCTTTCTCTAAATTTAGGAAAATCATGCATTTTTTGCACTAAAAAAAGCTAGAGAGGCAAGAAATGAGAAAGACATGAACACTGAGAAACTCAATGTGGAGTTGAGAAACAACCAAAGTTATATGGTTGAGTTGGAATGGTATAAAATGGATTGTAAGGACAACAAAATTGGCTATTATGACACTTTCAAAGAGCATGATGGAAGGCCAGATTTTTATGTAAATCTAGCTAGAAAAAAGTTGGTAGGCTTCTAGGATGGGATTGTTGAAATGGAAGATAAGCATGTGTTGCCCAATGACTTCTGAACTAGGAATAAATGGATCAAACTAAATATAGAAAGGTTGTAGAGCCACTGGACATTGCATACCACTATCATATAGTTAAGGGAAACCAAACCTACCTTTTAGATGGGATCTTGCCTCATCATCACATAGTTCTTGAGAAATGGATGAAATATAAAGAATAAACTCACACTGGTGGATGATAAAATGGATGCACAAGTTTTTCATCAATAACTAAGGATATGGTATTTTGGGCTAGTTTAGAAGAGGCTTTCAAAGCATTGGTAAGTCCTGAACAAGAAGATTTTGAAAAATATATTGGGTGTATGATTGTAGATAAGAGGATTTCAGTTGAGGTGTTTTTGGAGTAGAGTAGCTTCATTAAATGGTGGAAGCATAACAACCATTTCCAACTTCAATCTAACAATGGAAATCAAGCTCTCCCTTGTTCACCTTCATGTCAAATGAGAGTTGGAAGTAGAAATCTTAGGAGGGTTGCTTTTATGGAGTATATTGTTAGGAAAGAAACGGTGCAAAAATGCTTCCCAAATGCCAAATTGCACAGCTATGTTGGTAAATAAAATATCAAACACATGACACAAAGAAAACACTAGATTTAATGTGGGAAACCCTTCCCAAAAAATACCCACCACCAAAAAAACCCAAGCAAATTTGTATTACAGTAACAAGTTACATACAAAACTTTGATATTTGATAGGCTTAGATTGCCTTTACAATCAACCTAATTTTCAACCTCTCACATCTTTACAAATCTTGTAGCCATTAATACATCTTGTAAATTTGTTATAGAATTTGGTAAAGAAATGGTTACACATAAAATGATCTACTAGTTCAATCATCGTTCATGTCTAAGAGCATCACTTCAGTTAGTGAATGCCTTTAGTGACACATATGGTACTATTCATGGAAGTCACCATACTTAGCATGACCATACCACTTGGAGAGATGTACATAGCAACATGTACAGTGGACTCACTCATTGTACCAAATTTCTTCTTCACCATACTAGACCATAGTCCGTACGATGCACTCCTCCACCATATGGTGCACTCCTCCACTGTAAGGTCCATATGGTGGACTCCTCTAATACTTCAACGTTCATAAAAATCTATCACTTGATGAAGTGCAGATTCACTTACTTGACATAGCTAATGAGAGTCAGGGTATTAAGACCCATGGAGTTTGTGCACCATTTGAACTTAGCTATGTTTGTTGGACTAATCACCAACATTCCTCTTTAGGATTTGTGACATGGCTTAACCACCTCCCATGTTCTATAAGTATAGTGGTTGTATTGGGCATTAACAGGTTGATCTTTTGGTACAATGACAACTCTAGCTTGTAAGAAGTGGTAATAGAGCATGTTCACAGGTTTGAATCTCCTAAGGTAATGTTGAGGGTGGGATTGTTGGACTAAATTCCAATGTTCCCCTTTGGGATTTGTTACATGGCTTAACTACCTCCTATGTTATATAAGTCTAGTGGCTATATCAAGCATTAATAGCTCAATCTTTTGGTGCAATGATAACTCTAGCTTGTAACATTGTTCACCAGCTTTGTCAGTGCATTTGCAACATTCTCCTGAGTATCAACCTTTTCAATATTTACCTTTCCATCTTTGAACATGTCACTTACAAAGTGGTATTGTACATCAATATGCCTTGTTCTAGCATGGAAAGTAGGATTCTTTGCCAAACATATTGTGCTTTGGCAGTCATAGAGAATTGTAATTCTTCCTACATCATAGCCAACATCCAAACATAAATGCTTAAGTCAAATTTCTTCCTGACATGCATGAGTAGATGCCATGTATTTTTCCTCAGTTGTCAACAATGCACTTACACTTTATTGTTTTCTCATCCAATTGATAGCACCACCATTCACCATGAATACATATCCACTGTTGGATCTTCTCCTGTCAATGTCCTTGACCAAATTCACATCAACATAACCTTGAATGCTAACCAACCTATTAGATCCCACTGAATTACCTTGATAACATAATGTGTACTATGGAATACCTTTCAAATATTGCAAAACTCTTTTGATAACATCCCAATGTGACTTGCCTAGATTCTCCATAAACTGACTCAATACTCCCATTCCTTGCATAATGTTTGGTCTTGTACTAACCATTGCATATATGAGGCTTCCAAAAAATCTTGCATAAGGTACCCACTTCATCTCTTCAATCTCATTAGGAGATTTTGGATTTTCATTGACCAACAACTTTGTTCCATGTAATACTGGAATAACATGTTGCTTGTAGTTACTCATATTAAACTACTCCAGAACATTGGTAATATATTTTCTTAGGCTAAGCCAAAGTTTCCAACCTAGTCCCTTTTGATTTCCATCCCCAAAAAAAAAAAATTCCAACCCTAAATCTTTCATTTCAAACTTCAAGGAGAATTGAGATTTTAATTCTGAAATCATTTCCTTACTATTTCCTATAAACAACATATCGTCTACATATAAAGAAATAATAAGCATGCAATCATCTTCAGATTTATAATACACACAGTGATATGATTTAGATTTAAAACAAAACATATGTATCATATTTTTGGTACCACATTCTGGGTGATTGTTTCAAACCATACATAGACTTTTTTAGTTTACATACCAAATGCTCTTTACCATTTTTCTGCAAAGTAATTTGTTTGGGACATGTATATCTCTTCTTCAAGATCACCATGGAGAAATTTCATCATTACATCTATATGGTCAATTTCAAAGTCATGCACCAATACAAGTGACAAAAAAAATCTGATAGATGTTAGCTTAGCTATAGGGGAAAATATTTCTCCATAATCAATCTCTTCTTTATGAGAATACCCCTTCGCAACCAATCTTGCCTATTACTTTTCAATCCTTCCATCTGGACAATACTTCTTAAACACCCATTTACATCCCACATGTTTTCTACCATTAGGAAAGGGTACTAGATACTAGGTTTCATTCTTTTCCAAAGACTTCAATTCATCCTTGATGGCCAATGACTAGTAATTTGAATCTGACATATTAATTGCTTCTTTAACTATCCTAGGCTCATCAATATCCATAAGAAAAGAATAGGTACAATTAACATTCAACATAGAATAAGAAAATTTCTCTAGTGAATAATTGTACCTATCAGGTTTTTGTCTCTCCCAAGTAGATCTCCTCACTTCCTGTCGTGAAAGTTCATGAGGTTCAACATGAGGTTAAAGATCATGTTCTTCACTTGTATAATCACTTGAGCTCTCCTCATCCTCATTTTTAGGTAATGCTTGATTCTCATTCTCAACTTCATTTAGAGTCTGAAATACCTCCTATTTGGAAGCTAAAGGGATTTTAACTACTTCCATTCTCCTCTCAGTTTTCTCTAGTTTCTCTAGTGATTTAGGTTTCACCTCATGAAAGATAACACTCCTACTATACAAGACCTTTTAAGTGAGAGGGTTCAACAATTTGTATCCCTTCACACCAATACCATACCCAATGAAGATACACTTCAATACTTTATTATCCATGACCTACTCACTTTAGCTACATGACCATATACCTCACAACAAAATACATGCAAATGTATTAATGAGGGCTACTTACCAGACCATGCTTCCATAGGTGTCTATTCAACTAGTGTTGTTGTAGGATAACAGTTCAACAAGTAACATGTTGTTGCAACTACTTCAGCCCAAAACTTTTGTTCAAGACCAACACTTCCCATCATGCTCCTTGCTCTCTCCATTAATGATTGATTCATCCTTTCTACTACTCCATTCTATTACAAAGTATAAGTTGTCATCTTATGCCTCTTGATGCCATGATCTACATAGAATTTGTCAAAATCTGCATTGCAAAACTCACCACCGTTATCCATCCTTAAACATTTAATCTTTCTCCTAGTCTAGTTTACAACAAGGTTTTTGAATTCCTTAAAATGACTAATCACTACTGATTTTTTCCTTCAAAAAATAAATGAATGTTCTTCTCAAATAATCATCAATAAATGATACATAATATCTTGAATTAGACAAAGAAGGAACATCCATGGGACCAAATACATCCAAATGAATATAATCTAACAAACCAAAAGATTTTTAAGAACTAGAATAAAACCTAACACAATTTTTCTTTCCATAGATGCAATGTTCGTAGAAATCAAATTCAAGGTTACAATCAAGCAACCTGTCAACCAAATTTTTATTCTTCAAGTTCTTTAAACCTTTCTAACCAATGGACAAGCCTATAATGCTAGAGAATTTTTTTCTCTATAGGAAGTTTAACTTCCATTGCATTTATACCATGTGTTGCTATATTGATTTTATCAAACTTGACAGAGGCACTATTACAACATACAAGTTTTGCATCTAACTTATACAATGTTCCAATGCATTCATCCTTAGCTAAAACAATAGAACCCCTAGTCATATTACAACCACCATGAACAAATGTTACCTAAACTCTAACATCATTTAACTTGCTGACAGAAAGTAAGTTTCGAGCCAAACTAGATGTGTGAAGTACTCCATCAATTCCCTTTTCCATTAGGAAATTGAATTCTGACTCTTCATCTACCAACAATTTCTAGTGTGGAGTCAATTTATAAGAGCAACTTTCCACCATTATATGGTTCACACTTTGAGAACCATTCTTTATGAGAAGTCATGTGGAAGGATGCTCTCGAATCAACCAACCATACATCATTAGATGCGAGCACTGTCAAGGTTGCTACAAAGGCATCAGCATCACTTTGAGAAGATTCAGTGTCAGAAGCAAATTTCTTCTTCTTCTTTTTCTCCTCCTTGAAATCCCTTTGGATATGACCTTTCTTCCTGCAATTCCAACACTTCACCTTGGACTTCTTTCTAGGAGTGGTAGATTGCTCCTAAGACTTTGACTTCATGTCCTTCTTTTCACTTTTGTCCCTAGATTTTCCTTGTACACTCAAAGATTCTTTGGATGCCTTAGAGGACTTCTTTCACATCTCCTTAGATAGAAGTGTAGGAACTACTTCATCCATTTTCAACATGGTAGTCATACTTCTCATGGCCATTACCAAATGATCCCATGAATCAGGCAATGGGCATAATAGTAACATGCATCAATCTTATTCATCAATAGACACACCAACAGATGTTAACTATGTAATCACCATATTAAATGAGTTTAAGTGATCTGCCACAGCTATTTCTGAATCCATCTTCAAGGAGTACAATTTCTTCCTTAAGAAAATCTTATTTACCAAGGATTTTCCCTAATAAATGTCTCCTAACTTCTTCCACAAGGAATGCATAATTTTCTCTTCATGAACATTCAATAAAACTGAGTTTGTGGGACTCAATCTTATTAATCCTTTGGCCTTCTGATCCATTAGTTCCCAATCTTCTTGTTTCATGCCTAAAGGCTTAACACCAGCCATGGTAGTCCACAAATCTTGATCAACTATAAAATCTTCTAATTTAAGTTTCCACAACTCAAAGTTGGTGCCATTGAACTTTTTAATGTCCACTCATCCTGATGTACCCGCCATCTCAATTTTTAGACAAAAAATTACAAACTCCCACTAAAACCAAATTGGCACAAAAAAATAAAATCCTACTCGACAAGGATAACAGAACTAGCCAGGCTCTGACACCACTTGTTAGGAAAGAAATGATGCGAAAATTCTTTTTGAATGCCAAATTTTAGATATATGTAGGTATATAAAATATCAAACACAAGAGACAAAGAAAACAATAGATTTAACGTGGGAAACCCTTTTGGAAAAAAACACACCACCACAAAAACCTAAGAAACTTTGTATTACATTAACAAGTTACATACAAAACTCTGATTTTTCATAGGCTTAGATTGCCTTTATAGTCAACCTAATTTTCAACCTCTCACATCTTTACAAATCTTATAGCCATTAATACATCTTGAAAATTCATTACAGAATTAAGTAAAGAAATGGTTATAGACAAAACGGTCTATCAGTTCAACCGTTGGTCATGGCTAAGAGCATCACTTTAGTCAGCAAACATCTTTGCTGACATAGATAGTACTATACATGGAATTCACCATACTTAGCATGATCATACCACTTGGAGAGATGTACATAGCAACATATATGTTGGACTCACTCACCATACCAAATTCCTCCTTCACCATACTAGACCATAGTCCATGCGGTGCACTCCTCCATTGTGCAATTCACTCCTCTACTGTACGTTTCACTCCTCCATCGTATAGTCCATACGATGGACTCCTCCACCACTTCAGAATTCATAACATATATTTCAGAAGATTCTGGTCTACTATTCACACTCAAAAACAATGTTATAATAGTACTACCCCAAGAGATATCAGGAAGTCTACCTAACTAGTATAAGTTGATAGTATATGGACTGTCAATTCTCTTACATTCAACTTCAGTTTATTTGGGAAACAAATAAGTGACTTTTGATGTTATTCAAATTCTTTTATTTGTTATAACAATCCTATTATAGTATTGGATTTGATTATTATTATTATTTTTCTATTATATTTGGATTTCGTGCATTATTATTTCAAGGATAGTTCTTATTCTTATTAGATTTTTCTCACTTGTATTTTATATGAAGGATTGGAAAAATACAATTTCTTTATAAAGGTGAAGTTTTATTAGGTAATATGTATTAATAATATATGTTTTGTGTTGGATGAACAAGTTATTTTTTTATTTTTTACAAACTTTAGATGCACAAAAGTCAAATTGTGAATTGATAAATGACATTTTCTTTTAGTTAAGTTTGATTTTGTTCTTGATCTCTACATATTTTTATCTATTCATATTTTTATTTAGTTCTACACATTCATTCTTATGATAGATCGACCCAAGTATTTTTTTCACATATTCAGTTGCATTATATTCTATAAGCTAGCTCAAGATTAGATGCAAGGCTTTCAAGGATCATAACTTTTGACTCCAAAGTACATTTAAAAAAAAAATTTGACAAGAAGATTCGTCAAGAGGAGTTATTTGAATTCCAAGGAAGTTCATTTAGATCTTTAAAATTAGTTTTTAGTGTTCTTTAAGTCTTTTCAAAAGTTTTTGTAATAACTTTGAAAATTAGTTTCTAATTTCAAAGAAATATTAGCTCTCAAATTTTTCTATCCTAGTTTATGAAAGCTTCTGGGAAAAATCTAAATTTCTAGGGGTTGATTTGAGAATCTCCAAAAATGATAAAATTAAAAAATTATGAAAATCTATCAAAAAAAAATTATTTATTTATTTTAATTAAATTTTTATAGGTTTTCCTTTTATTTAAGAATCTATAGATCATTGTAAAAGGGTGTTTTCATCAATCTATTTGTTGTTATGGACTGTCAATTCTCTTACATTCAACTTCAGTTTATTTGGGAAACAAATAAGTGACTTTTGATGTTATTCAAATTCTTTTATTTGTTATAACAATCCTATTATAGTATTGGATTTGATTATTATTATTATTTTTCTATTATATTTGGATTTCGTGCATTATTATTTCAAGGATAGTTCTTATTCTTATTAGATTTTTCTCACTTGTATTTTATATGAAGGATTGGACAAATACAATTTCTTTATAAAGGTGAAGTTTTATTAGGTAATATGTATTAATAATATATGTTTCGTGTTGGATGAACAAGTTATTTTTTTATTTTTTACAAACTTTAGATGCACAAAAGTCAAATTGTGAATTGATAAATGACATTTTCTTTTAGTTAAGTTTGATTTTGTTCTTGATCTCTACATATTTTTATCTATTCATATTTTTATTTAGTTCTACACATTCATTCTTATGATAGATCGACCCAAGTATTTTTTTCACATATTCAGTTGCATTATATTCTATAAGCTAGCTCAAGATTAGATGCAAGGCTTTCAAGGATCATAACTTTTGACTCCAAAGTACATTTAAAAAAAAAATTTGACAAGAAGATTCGTCAAGAGGAGTTATTTGAATTCCAAGGAAGTTCATTTAGATCTTTAAAATTAGTTTTTAGTGTTCTTTAAGTCTTTTCAAAAGTTTTTGTAATAACTTTGAAAATTAGTTTCTAATTTCAAAGAAATATTAGCTCTCAAATTTTTCTATCCTAGTTTATGAAAGCTTCTGGGAAAAATCTAAATTTCTAGGGGTTGATTTGAGAATCTCCAAAAATGATAAAATTAAAAAATTATGAAAATCTATCAAAAAAAAAATTATTTATTTATTTTAATTAAATTTTTATAGGTTTTCCTTTTATTTAAGAATCTATAGATCATTGTAAAAGGGTGTTTTCATCAATCTATTTTTTGTTTTAGTTTTGTTTATTGTGTGATTATTCTATTAGCTTAAATATGTTCATTTTTACTAGATCATTTCATAGCAGAGTGGGAAGATGTTTGGGAGAGGAAGAGGAAGAGGATGTGTTAATGGCCTATGTATAGATAAATGTAGAGTCAACAAAGCCAAGTCCCAAAACTTACACAATCAAGGATTAATACAAGAAGAGAATATAAGTCTCATGAAGAGGAAAGCCAAAGGGCTAAAACTCAAGATGGAGGGCTTGGAGAAGAAAAAATTGAGGATATGAACTTTTAAAATGTGATATTTAGGGCTTTAGAAAGGAAAAATAAAAGGATGGAGATTGATGTTTCAAACTATACATGAAATATTAAGCTAAAATATTTGATAGACTGGGTGAATGACATGTGACTATCTTTTGAATGGGAGCCAATTACAGAGGAATAGAAGATGAAAATTGCACACACAAAATTGAAGGGTCGTGCAATGATCTAGTGGGATCATCTCAAAAAGGAAGAAATACAAGGAAATAGAAGAATAAGGTCAAGGTATGGAGTAATATGGAAAATAAGGTGAGGGAAAATTTCTTGCCCATAGATTATACTCAAACCCTCTTTCCAAAATTTCAAAAATTGAAGTAAAACTTGTCTTATGTGAAAGATTATACAAGTTATCTATATGTATAAAACATCAAGAAGATGATGCAAATATGGCTTCTGGTTATATGAATGGGTTGAGATTTACTATTTAAGGTAAACTAAGCATGCATTGTGTCAATAATATGGAAGAGGCAAACCAATTAGCTCTAAAAGATAGAGAAAAAAAAAGTAGGCAATATTTTTTGAGGAATAGAGAAGGACAAAGGGGTACATTAACCCCATTTCAAGGATGTTCAAATTATGGCAAGGTGGATTCATCTCATGGGTTTGCAAAATAAGTAGAGAATTAACAAGATCTTCAGAACCAAGAAAGAAGTTGAAGGGGGTTTCAGGGAGGAAGACACTATAGTAGTGAAAGAGGATGGGAAGACAAAATAAGACTTTTCACTTATTTTAGGTATGGAGAGGAAGGACATAGAGCTTTTGAATTCTCAAACTATAACATGAAGAAATAATTCAAGGGCATGTTAGGGTGGTTAGAAATGCTTTAGAATAACTGAGAGGTGAGGGGGGGGGGGTAGTTGAATCAATTATGCAAGGTCCAATTTCCCTAATAAAACTTTTTCACTAAGTATAATGAGCCCATTAAACTAACCATGCCTCCAAGCTAAACATTCATCTTAACAAGTTACTATAAAATCAACATGCAAGAATAAGACATGAAAGATCAACACATAACACAATGATTCATGTGGAAATCCAATTTTGGAAAAACCACTAGTAATAGGCTACTCCTTTCTCACTCTTCTAAAGTGATGCCCTATGAAAGGCCTTCACTGTTAAAGGCTACAAAACACACTGTTAAATGTGACCTGATTAAGGGATTTCAACCACCCTGTTAGAAGTGAGCTTGGTTAAAGGACTTTAGAACATTCATTTGGAATGTCACCCTGTTAAAGGATTACAACATTGCTATTAAACCAACCTAAGTCCATATGATTTTTCCTTAACTGATACAATTGCTAGAGAGTAACAATAAGGGCTTTTGACCTAATACAACTCACAATATAACTTGTAGATTTTATATCACAATTCAATTCACAAATTTTCTTGGCTTTTAGTCTCTGCAGCTCTAACAGCTTGTCCTCCTTTCAAGCTTTTTCTCCTTGAGTCTCCATGCTTATTATGCCAATGCAATCACCTCTGTGGTTACCTATCAAAGCACAGTCTCTATACTCTCTTCCTTCTTAATGTCTTCTTCTAGACACCACATACTCTTTCTAACCAACCACTCTTGCTTCTTGACCTATGACTCCTTAAATACAAGTCTGGAAACATTTTCCTACTCTATTCTTCCCTCTCTTATTTTAGGGTTTGAATGGATTAGGTAGGATACGATGTATCTACCCCTTATCTTGTTCCTTCTAGAATCATTATGTAGAATCATCCTGAATTATCTTTAAAATGGTCCACCTAGAATTTTGTGCCAATAGCTCGACATCCTTATCTTTCATTTGGTTCACAAACTTCAAGGTAACAAACTTGTTGGCTCAGATTTGGCAAATCTTTGACTTTTCAAATAATGCAACAGCTTGACACTATTGAATTTCTAATGTTTGATACATACTGTGTTACTTGGCATCTATTGTGAATTCACTTGGCATCAACTAAGTTTTACTGATGCTTAGCACCTATGTCTAGCTCGACACCTAAACTTGCTTGGCACCTTTAGTTTCACTCAGATCCTTTAGTTTCACTTGGCATACACTAGACTTTGCATTTTCTCAACACTTACTGATAATCTACTCAACATGAACTAACTTGCTCAACACCCACTAATGAATTTAATCAAGCTTTGCAGACAACTTTGTTACAACTTATTCTTCTAAAGTTTCTAAGTGTGGCCAACCTCTTCATCTTCAAGTATATTGTCAATACATCATTTTACCATTGTCTTAACTGATCCTTGAACTTCATTAAAAAACCATAACTCAACCTTTCCCTTAGGTGCTTTTGTTGCATCTTATTGATTAAATCCTCTTCATCAATCAAATAAGTGATAGCACTTGGATCTTATAAGCATTTGTCATTCTAGAAAATATCAAGTTTGACATAAGTGACAAAACAATGATTGAAAACATTCTTTGTCAACAATCTTCCTTCAATCTCCCTCTTTGCTTCTTTAATAATGATCTTTTCAATCAAATTTCAACAAGGGTGAATGTAGTTCATATTAAAAATGTAATATAATGGGCATAATAAGAAGTTTCAAGCAATGTAGGACAAAGTAGCATGATTAGAATATTAACTATTATTCTAGAGAAGGACCAAGCTCAAGCTAAAAGCTCTAATGTTGAATGTATTCGAACCAATATCTTCAAAACCTGATGTACTATAGATGACAATGCATTTCAAGTTATTATTGTGAGAATATAGGGTATGTGTTGATTCGATGGATATTTTTAGTGAAAATTGAAGTATCTCATTTCTCTCCAAAATCTACACCATGAGAAAGATCTCAGCGTCCTGATTCCAACGCAACTTGAACGGACAAAAATGGAGTCTGAATGGAGAAGTTATGCTCGGTCAAAGTTCTGGTCAATAGGTAGACCAGAGGGCTAGATAAGGGGCAAAATTGGACCATCTCAATAGTGGTCAACAATGGGTTTCAAATCAAAGATCCTATCAAGAGCTTCCCAACGGCATTGGTTTCATCGAAAACGGACTTCATATGTGAAAGTTATGGCAGTTTGAATTTTGGAGATAAAAGTGTCATTTGAATCTTGATGATATCATCATGACATCATGGGGTAGTTTAAAGACCAAAACATAAAAATAAAAAAAGGATTCTAGTGAGGTTTGAACCCGTGACTTCTCAACTCCACATCTCAAGCGATAGCTATTGTGTTATACGTAGACTTCATAAATTATTGGGCGCAAATGCTATTTAAAGTGTGATTTCCAAGAATCGGGGATTAAAAATAGCCGCCGGTGGGGTTTGAACTGCCGACCGGTGACCTCATAAAATGCATAACAACCGGCGTGCCATTTTAGCATTTGGTTATTTATATGGCGTATTTGCTATATATTGTTAGAAAACTGCCACCTAACCTTATTTTAAATAGGGTAACTGGTTATATGGGTGTTATTTCTAGCCCCATAAGTGTAAGGTGCCGAATCTCCTAAACTTGTAAAAGGAGTATTTCGAAGATAAATTTTGTTAAAGACCCTATATTTACATTAATTGGTTTTAGCGTAATTTTGGCTAAAATTATTTATAAAAGGGGGGTGTTAGGCCTTTTGGAAGGGCATTCAGGTGGTGAGAACAAGAGAATGTTTAAGAGATTTTTGAAGACTATTCTGCACGTCGAGGGCATGCTATGCTGATGTGTTTAAGGGAATAAGTCTTGGTGCATTTGTAATTTATTTTGGAGATTAATCAGATCGGTCATACTCTATTGGAGCTGACCCGGAGATGTAGTCACGTTTGTGGTGAACTCCAAAATCAAACTTTGTTTGCATCTTCTTATCTTCTCTCTCAATTTTGTTTCTCATCTTAAGTTTTGATCTCATTGGTAGTAAATGAATTAAGACTTCCACTAAGTTGTGATTTATTTAATTTGATTTTATTTAAGCATTCAATACTGCAATTAGTCTAGATTTGTTCTTCAGATCATGTGTAGTGTTGGCTCTTGATTTAATAGTGTTTAAACAGCCAAGTATGCAAGGCAAGAATGTGTCTATGGGGAGCTATCTCCAATAATGGACTCTCCAATAATGGACACACTTCACCAAGAACCTGGGCCAACTATAAGGCTATACTCCTTTTACACTTCAAGCTCTACAAGATCTAGTCAAGTGAACCTATAGATTCTTTATATGGTACAAGTTATCAAAGCATACACTAAATCTAATGTGAAGCAGATAAAAACCCCTAAATCTTCTATACTTAACTAGGAATCACAAGCACAAAATAGCTAAAAACATAACTCATGAAACTGGCAAGCTAAGTTTAGGTTAACATTGAATAGCTTTCAACATAAAAGGGAAAAAATGATTTAATATGTTGATAACAGCAAGACTCAGGTATGAGCAACAAAACCTAATGATCCTATCTCTGATCAGTGCCCTATCTATTGGGGAATTAAATGAATTATAACCATACATCTCCTAGAAATTTGTGACATAATTCCTAGATCAAGATCCTTGATCTATCCTTCACTTTATGAACAGACATCTACTATAGAATGAATCTCATACTCAGAACATCCTATCATGAAATTTGCAAACCTTGTGACAAACACCAAGCAATTAAATGGCTCTTTGTTCCATAAGCAAGACATTTTAACCACATACTTTCCAAAACAAAATGCAACCTAATTCATACTTTTTGATCATAAATTAGAAGAAATAACAGATCCATAATTAGGAGACAAGATTCAGACTGAACTTAAAACCTTTGCAGCTCTTTATTTGCTTTCCTTGAAATCAAATATATGAAATGTACAGAAGATAACTCATAAATCACCTAATAGACTAGAACTATCTACATAAAACATAAAATGTTTTTCAATACAATAGAGAAATGATGGGTGTGTGGCTTTCATAGCCTAAGTAGAGCTCCAAGAACTGGAAATAGAAAACCAACCCCCCTTTTTAGAGAAGAAGAAAGAATATGTATGGAGAAGGCAATTCCCAGATTCAATTTGCAATTGACACTTGTCCCTTCAGAATTCCTTACCAAGAAGATTAAAATCTTCTCTCTACCTTCTCTCTGTAACTAAAAATCAATTCCTTTCATTTTGACTCATAAAATATCTCAAAATGTAATGATGAAAGGATGTAACTAATTCTTGATACTGAAATGAATTCACCGTAAAAGTGAAAATCCAGTTCAATGTACCTTCTAGAATGTAATAATATTTCTTAAGGATAATTTTCTTCAAATTCAGGTTCCAAAAGGTCTTCAAAACTACCTTGTAACTGATTCAGATGCTCAAAGATTAAATCTGCTTGTTTTGTTGCCAATACCCTAGATTTCACAAATTGACATGTAGCTCAAATTGGTGAAAACTTGTGCATAATCTAACTCTATAAATGGAAAATTCAGTTCTTCTGGGTTCCGACTGTATATTGGAGTACGAGTTTTTGATAAAAATTGCCCTAGATATGGCCTTCTGAAGATTGGACTTCTGTTCATGACTTTGGCACATAAAAGAATAAATTTGAAATATAATAAAAAAAGTCTATAGTTCAAACTATAGAGATTCATAATTTGGAAACAAATTTTTCAAATTTGGATGAACATGTAGCATATATTTTTATTTTAAACTTCTTTATATCCCCTCCAACTCTAATAAAGCACCATGTGTCACCTTCTAAATGGCTATCTATACCCAAGTGGGACCCGCCTTATACTCTGTCAATTCTCTAATTTTCCAATGGGCACTTGCTAGAATCTTCATTTTTTGGGAGGTCACCATGTCGCTAATGGTGAGACCCTCCCATTTTCTGATGGCAACATGGCGACCATCAGAAACTTCAACTTTTCTAGCACCGTTCCCGCATGTTTTTCTAGTGACCTCACTTGTCCACATCAGTGCCACATCATTAAGGTCGCTAACTTCCTATGGTAACTTCCTTGCATATTTTGTATAGCAACTTAGCGACGGGCATTAGATTTTCCATGTGGTATGATCTGGGCACTCAGGTTCCAAATCAACATTTCTCTGACAATGTGTTTGTTCAAAATTATGACTTAACAATCAGCCAACTGTCATTATCCGTGGGGCCCCTACACACACACAACCTTTCCAAAAGGTTGTTTCCTTAATCCATATAACATTGTGCACAAGATACTATTTAAAGACTAAAACTGTTTTACCCATGGACCACGTGGGACATTTGTTTTTAACTGGTCTTTCCCCTATGGATTGCCACAGGTTTTTCATTGCATGGTCATTCATTTGATGTGTGAATAACCCTGCTATACTACAGGCTACTGCTGATATGTGGATGGTGTTTGAGTTTTACTCCACATCCTTGTGATCTTTTCCAACGAGCATGAGAAGTATAATCATTCATGAGCAGCTCCCATATGCGAATCTCCCAATAAGAGGATCCTTCCATGACTTGTTTAGGAGCTGCTATTGCCAACAAAAATGGCCAACTCCATTGATGGCTTCCTTTGTGTGGAGTACTATTGCTACTTCTACTTGTGGAACTAGGAATCTAACGTGGACCTTCCTATTCTATTTTTACTTGGGAACCATTTTGAAGTTTTACTTGTGGTGAGAGGCTTAAAAGCACTTGATATTCAGCATAGAGAACTCAGCTCCATTCATGCACTATGGGGTGTCTCTCTATGTAAAACATGAAGCCCCTTTCCCACCATCCCCTACATCCTTTATGCACCTTGTGTGGACTACAAATCAAACAACTTGGAAATAGATGGTTCCTCCTCCCATTCATGTGTTGGACTATGGCGTCCCCTACTGATAATGATGATGCCATATACACTTACTCTTCTCACACCAAGCAATGTAGACCCCATTGTCTTTCCATCTTCCTGATGTGCATGTGAATGCTTGATGGTGTCCCTTGTTCTAGACGTGAGCTACATATTAGGTTCTCTTTTTTATTGTGGATCATTGCAAATGCATGGACGACCCTTTTCTTCAACTGTGGATTCATCCTCCATTGCTTAGCATGGGTTATCTATTTTAATTGATTTTGCAAGTGTCCTTTTTCATTGGCATCCATTTTAATGGGCATTGACTATTGTTTTGGCTTTCAAACTCCCCTACCTCCTCTTTTTGGTGTTGGGTTTGAGTGTCTTTTATGTCATGGATTAACTCCTCTGCCTCCCTTGCATTCTAAAAGGTATGTTCCTTGTTTGAGAAGGCTCCATTTAACACATTGGTTGCTTCATTTCACTGGCCTACTCTTATTTAAATGGGGTGACGTCTCCTTTGCAACCACATGCTCAAGCTGATAGTGTGTGGCTTTTCTATATTTAGTTCATCAAACAACTGACTGGACCTAGGATTTAATGATTGCTTCATAATCATTTATATCACTTCTTTCATTTGTTATAATAATCCGAGCCACTATTATGAAGAACATATAGTTTGTGCTCATTTTATGAACAACAACTTCCATGCTTTGCCAATCACACAAATAATAAGGTTGATGTAATAGCTCTTAACTTATGAATCCATCCCTTGAGTATCTTATTAAGATTAATGCTTTCCCAATTCCAGACATTGATGACACATTAAATATTTCACTTGACTTTTCAAAGATTACATTCATCTTTATTTTCCAATATCTTATCAATCTGGTAGAAATTAGTCGGGCCTCAAGTGGGTTCGGCTAAAAAAAATTCATTTTCGGACACTTGAGCTAGAAAACTGATTAGTTGAACATCTACTACTGACTGGAATTGAATTCGAGCACAAACTGATCCTTAAAACTCATTTACACCTATTCTTGCAAACTGTCAATTTCATGTCAGGAGGTCCTTTGACTGGCCTCAAAAACTGATCCAAACCTTTGATCGGGTCCTGAAAATTGACCCATTAATTCTCTGTTCTATCTACTTATACCTCATCAAATCTCGTCTCATGATGAATTTGAGGTCAAAAGATATTGACCATCAAAGCAGCCCCTTCAGAATTACCTGCACAAAAACAAGTCAGAAAACACTAAACTGGGTTTGGATTTGGCTTTGAAAATAAGGCAAATGAGCACATGGGAAGATGAAAATTGGGGCATTAAATCTCTGTCATGAGATGAGTATTAATATGCAATTTGGTCTCATGAAAAATAATAGGGCACAAATGGCAATTAGTCAGAGTAGGCTACCTAGATTTGCAAGATAGAGGAGATCAACAAAATATCATTTTTTGTGAATGGAATGACCCTGGTAAAGTGTGAAGACAGATTTTTCATGACTTGCAAACTGACACACTTAAAATATTTTCAGAGGATAATATAGGGGTACAATCCATTCGATCTAGGAAATCATGGATCTCAAGCTATAGCATCACGAATAGGAGTTTCGACAAATTTGCAAATGCTGACACCAGTAAAAAGTTACAAATTATGTTTGGAATCACATTTGAAAACTGATCAAATGGATTCGTCAAGAGCTGAAACTTGAAACATAACAATTCTTTGAGCTTTACAATGCAACACAAAAGGAAATTTAGCATTTTGATCAATTGGTCAAAAGTTACAACATGTCAAACAGGGCTACCTAGAATTAGGAATTAATTGCAAAAGTATGAAAATAGTAATTGACCAACTTTGAGGGATTCAAAACCTAGTCAAACTAACTCAAAATGACTCAAAATCTAAAACATAGGTTCTTAGGTATGGACACTAAACACTCCCAAAGCGGTGAGTCCTAAAACATTTTTGGGTGCGAGATATTCAATCACAAACATGGCCTCCTGTAGTTGTTTGACACTCAGGGTAAAACGCAAATTAGTCATTGGCTCAAAACAGGACTTCACCAAAAAGATCAAAATATCAATTTAACATCATAGAACATTTAAACACACTGAATAGAGGGCGTTAGAAACATTGAACACCTCTTGGGGCCTCAAATTGATAGTCGGGTTCATACGCATCAAAAAGCATTTATAGGCCTATTTTAAAAAAAAAATTCGAAATGTGACTAAAAATGAAGCATGCAATTTTTAGTCCCAACATGTAGGATCATGGCGTGCCAAAAAGTGGCGATATAAAAAATTTGGATCTTTAAAACACCTAAAAGCATTTCAAAATATGTTTTGACTTTTTTACCACAGATCCTAATACCAAAGAAAAATGGTGATACCCTACTATTTTGGGTATCCAATCCTATATCAAGTACCCAATCCAATATCGGGCATCCAATATTATCGAGTACTCGGTATTGCATCAGATACTTGAAACCTGTGACCAAAAAATTAAATAAAAAAATTTGAGCACTATTTTCCACTAATGTTTCTTGTTTCTCGATAAAACTAGGGCCCCCATTTCGGATACATGATATGAGATTGAGTATAGGATCAAGGCAACCTCAAGAAAGTCTCTTTTTTGTTTATTTGATTATTTTCATTGAATTATATTGAAATTTAGGTTTTTAATAGAAATCATTAGTTTTTTAAATTTTAATTACAAATTATTAATACAAATAGTAATTTTGGATTCTTTGCCATTTTGAATGATGTTGATAGCACTAAGCCACAAAACAATGTTCCTCTAAACCCTCTACCAAACAATCCACAACCCAGTCAAAATCCTCAACCTCCACCAAATGATCCACTACCCCCTTAAAACCCTCTTTGAATTGAATAATTGGTACAAGAAAATCTTACCAAATGGAGGGGTTTTCAAGCCACATGTGGATAATATTCAAACACTTACCGATTAGAAAAATGCTACTCAAGTCATTGGCATGAGAAAATATATGTCACATTTGATGATAGGTTGGACCATGATGAGGTTGTGGCCCTAAACATAATCAAAGATGGTATTGTTAAGCTTTTTGTGAGCCTAAAAACTAGTAAAATAGTACAGCACACAAAGCCCAAATTATTAATTAAATGGTGCACAAATGAGGCTATGCATGCAAACTTTTGGGATCATTGGTGGATGGTTTCTAACAAACCACACATCAGTTTAGAGGCCCCATTCTATTTCATTAAAAATTGGCATACTAAATTTGTGTTGGACCATAAGGTGAAGTACAAGAACATGAGGCCCAACATGGGTGTAGGAGGAGGAACTCCTTAGGATAGACCCTTTGCCCAACAAAATAAAGCTAACACTTTTGTCCCCCATACTAGTTCCCCCCCTCCCCCACCCCCCACTCCTCCAATGAAACATCTTGATATTATTACAAAGGCTAACTCTCAAACAATTAGAGCCATCCATAGATTGAGTAGCCTATTGATATCCTAGACTAGGTTAGTGTTTCCTCCTTGTGTTGATGATGCTTGTGTAGTTCATCATCAGTGAGCTCATCACATGTTTGTGTACCCTACACTTGCATAACATGCAAGAATATTTATTTGGGTCCAAATGGTGATCAGTTTGAGTATCAATTTTTCTTTGGGGAGGAGGATACAACACATGGGCCTATAGAGACTACAGACTTTGATGTGAGCGAGGAGGAGCATGTAGAGCCATGGGATCCTTATGTGTTAGTAAATGTAGATTTTTTTTTTGTTACGACATAGTTGACTAAAAGTTTATCTTTATAGTGGAACAATTTTAACCCATAAAAACTTATACATGTATCTAATCTTCAATCATTTCTTTGAGGAGGAGCTTAGATAGGTTGATGATGTCACACTCTTGTCTATTTCATTTGGCCTTGAGACATCTATGGTAAATTATAATGTGTTCTCATTTCTTTTCTATTTGACATTGGAACATATATGGTTATTAGTCTTTTCTCTTGCAAGTATCACCTGTCAGTAGGAGGTAGAGTGCAGGTTGTGAGGCAAAACCCATTGAAAAGGGAAAGGTACTTAAGTGTTTTTAAAGTTATTAAATTTGATGCATTCTTGTAGCTTGTGTGTGCCAATGAAATTTAATTTCATTCTTTATTGTATAGGGTGGTTACTATTGATGAGTCCAGGAAGATTCAACATCATTTCCATTCACAACGAGAGCCCCATTGTATGTATATATCATTTATTTTTTATTTTCCATATTTTCATAAACAAAATTCAAAAATGATTTCCATGATATAAAAACTAGGCTTTGTATCTTGTAGCAAACACCTAGTGCACAAGAGCTTGGATGTCGAAGATTTGTATCTTTTCTCATGCAACTATTATTCCAAAGGAGGGGTCGATAAAGGTAAATTTTAGTTTGAATTCTTGATTATATGTTATAAATTTAGTATTTTATCAATTATAATATTATAGTTTAAGTTGTAGATCCACCTGACAATTGTACTTGAACATATATAGGCCATAATCAATGAGGTCCAATCACTACCAAGGACGTATGAGAGGACTCCTAACCACCACAAGAGGTTGATGAGAGAGCTATTTATGATGAAACTTTGAAACTATAAATCATCACTAATAAATAATCATTATGCATTTGATTAATTTAATGTTAGATATGTAGAATCATACAAATTCAGTAGACTAACTTTGGGTTTTCCTTTTTTATTTATGTAGAAGGTGTTTAATTCACCTAGTACAAAGAAGAGGCTTCATTTTGATGATTTATCACTAGCATAGGATAGTATAGTTGTCATAGGATGCATTATGAGAAATTTTGAAATGACATATGCCACATTGTATACATAAACTTTGATATTATACACCTTTTTTATGGCATGATCAGCCACAATTTGTATATGAATCTATATATTTTGATATATGTTTTTGTAATTTATCTATGGATATATTTTTTTTTCATTTATGTGCACAAGGATATACAATTTAATTTATTATAGTATTTTTCAATTTATCATGTATCATGTGTATTGTTCATGTTTATGGAATATCATTCATTTTGATCATGTTTGTTATATTTGATTCAAATGTACAAATTTGTGAAGAATATTTTATCAACCTTTAGTATCAAAATTTAATACAATATTTGATTTTAAATTATGTCATATATGTTTAATTTTAAATGATGTTTATAGTCCCTTAAGATGTCTATAATTAGCCAAATCCACAACCAATTTAGTCTTAGGAGCCCATCTTTGGTCTTAGGGGATGCTTCAATATGTAGTGGTTGTAAATGTTATAGGGGCTCTATGGTCAAAATAGGGGTTTCTATAGGTTTCACTCATCCATCTTTATCTAACAGTGTAGATGATTCGATGCCATGATCAACAATTTTAAAGTAGGGTAGTGATGCACCAATGAACTGACCTACACTGTAAGTTTTGGCATCGAGAAAGATCGTTGTGCCAAATCCAAAAAGAATTTGATATCTCTAAAATAAGAGAGGTAATTATAGATGTTGGCATCATTGTCTTGTAGCATTTGAGTTTTCACTAATAGCTCTTAGGAGCTCTAAGTTATGACCCTTAGAAGATCGATCTCCAAATACACTTAGAGAATTTTAGAGACACTTCAGTATAAGGTGGATGCGAAGATTTTAGTCTCTTCATGGTTGGAAAAAGGGTGTCACTATGGTTGACCTACCTATCTAGAGCTAATTATTCTAATGATTCAATGTCATAATTAGTGTTTTGAAAGTTACGAAGTGATGCACCAATAAACTGAGGCACAATGCAATGTTTTGCATCGAGCGAGATCCTTGTGTCAAATAAAAATGGAATTGATATCTCTAAACTAAGAGAGGTTATTACATACCTCAAAAACACCACCTTGGAGCATTTAATTTTTTACTGATATACCTCATGACCTCTAAGTTATGACCTATGGAAGATCAATCTCCAAATGCACTTAGAGAATCTTAGAGAGACTTCAGTATAGGGTGGAAACGTACATTTTAATCTCTCCATGGTCAAAAAAAGGGTGTCACTAGAATTCACCTATCCATCTAGAGCTAATGGAGCTGATGATTAAATTCCATGATCACTGGTTCCAAAGTTACACAGTGATGCACCAATCAACTAAGGCATAGTGCAAGTTTCAACATCAAGCAAGATCATTAAGCCAAATCCAAAAGGAATATGGTCTCTTTGAACTAAGAGATGTAATTATATACCTCAACATCATCATCTTTTATAAATTGATGTTTCACCAATAGCCCTCATGAGCTCCATGTTATAACCCTTGGAAGATCAATCTCCAAACACACTTAGAGTATCTTAGAGACTCTTAGGTACAGGGTAGCCATGAATGTTGTAGGCTCTCCCTAGTTAGAATAAGGGTGTCACTAGGGTTCAACCACCCATCTAGAGCCAATAGAGTTGATGATTTGATGCCACAATTATTAGTTTGAAAGTTATGCAGTATTGCACCAATGAACTAAGGCACACTACAAGTTTTGGCACTAGGAGAGATCGTTGTGCCAAATCCAAACAGAATATGATCTTTCTAAAATGAGAGAGCTTATTGGATACCTTGGCATCATTCACCTATATAATTCAATGTTTCACTAATAATTCTCACAAGCTCTGAGTTACAATCCTTAGAAGATTGATTTCCAAATGCACTTAGAGGATCTTAAAGATACTTTGGTATGCAGTGGGCGCAAATGTTGTAGGCTCTCCATGGTCAAAATAAGGGTCTCACTAAGGTTCACCCAAACATTCAAAGCTAATAGATCTAAAGATTTGATGTCATAATTAATGGTTTCAAATTTATGCAGTGATACACCAATGAATTGAGGCACACTATAAGTTTTGGCATTGGGTGAGATTGTTGTGCCAAATCCAAACATAAAATGGTGTCTCTAAACTGATAGAGGTTATTATAGACCTTGGCATCACCATCATATTTTATTTGACATTTTAGTGATATCCCTCATGAGCTCCAAGTTTTGAACCTCAAAAGATCAATCTCCAAATGCACTTAAAGGATCTTATAAACTCTTCAATATGTGATGGCCATGAATGGTGTATGCTCTCCTTGGTAAAAATGAGTTTCTCACTAGGGTTCAACTTCCCATATAGAGCTAACAGAGCTATCGATTTGATGGCACAATCAACACTTTAAAAGTTACGTAGTGATGCACCAATGAACTAAGCCACATTGCAATTTTTGGCATCAAGTGAGATCATTATGCCAAATCCAAACATAATGTGATCTCTCTAAACTAAGATAGGTTATTATAGAACTTGGCATCACCATCCTATAGCATTTGACATTTTACTAATATCCCTAATGAGCTACAAGTTAGGATCCTCAAAATATTGATCCTTAAATGTACTTAGAACATCTTAGAGACTCTTCTATACAGCGTGGTCATAAATGTTGTAGGCTCTCCATAGCTAGAAAAAGGGTGTCACTAGGGTTCATCCATCCATCTAGAGCTAATAAAGTTGATGAATCAATTCCAAAATCAATGATTTCAAATTTACATAGTGATACACCAATGAACTGAGGCACACTACAAGTTTTGGCATCGGGAAAGGTTCATATGCCAAATCCAAATGGAATATGATCTCTTTGAACTAAGAGAGGTTATTGTAGACCTTGGCATCACCATCCTATAGCATTCAACATTTCACCAATAGTCCTCATGAGATCTAAGTTACAACCCTAGTGAGTTGTTGTAGATGTATTCTAGCTAGGAGTTATTTAGATCTTGTGAGATATTGCAAAACTATTACTATAATTACATTGTATTTGGCCATAATTGGGAAGGCCTTACAACCCTACACATTGAATGTAGTTAGTTATGTGATCAACAAAGAATTGAATTTTCTATCAGATCTTGTGTTATTGTTATATTTTTTCAATATTATTATTTTCTAGAGATAAGCTCATCTCTTTTGGAGGTATACCTTCCTTGTACTACATCGAGTGGTCTTAGAGTGTAGTTTGATCTAGTTGGTGGTTGTTAGGGGTTTATTATAGAGGGTTTAAAAAGATCTTGGAATATCCATTTGAGAAGATTGGACCCTAGGGAGGTTGCAAAACTTTGTGATGTCATGGAGACTAAATTTTTAGAGAAGGTTAGATCAGATTTTAGATATGAGATGGAGTTAATGAAGAATCATATTATTGCTACAATAATGAGAGATATAGCTAGTATATCAGGGAACATAGGTATAAATTATGGTTATGAGGAAGCTCTTGAGGACTTTGAGGCTGCTAGATCTAGTGGAGAAGATAGAACCAACTACATGGAGAGATCTATAAAATAAAAAATTGGATAGTTGGATAGATTTGAAGCACAAGATGTATGTTTCAAATTTCTCAAGTAATTTGAATCCTAAGGACCTAGTTGATTGGATTGGTGAGTTGGGAAACTAATTTTAGTTACAAAATATTTTAGGTGTGCTTAGAGTAAAGTTGGTAGAAACTAAGTTGAAAGGACATGCTACTTTATGGTAGAAATAATTGCAAAAAGATAGAGAACAAGAAGGTGAAATGAAGATCACTGAGTGGAGATTGATGGTGACAAAATTGAAGGCTAAGTTCATTCCTTCTTATTATGAAATTAAGTTTTTCAAGAGGTTATGAAATCTTAAATGCAAGGATATATTTGTAAAGAATTATAGTAAGGATTTTTACAAGTTAACTATTTGGTTTGGACATAGAGAAATTTCTAAGGAAAAGGTGGCTAGATATATTAATGGTTTGAGATTCAATACTTAGGATGAGATTTACATGATGAAGATTGATATAGTTGATGATGCTTATCAATATGCCCTAAGTGTAGAAGATAATTTCAAGAGAAGAAAACAAGGTAATTTTTGAGGGAAGGAGAAGCATGAACACTCAGTGAAGAACAAACATATTACTAAGGAGGAACCAAAACCTATTGAGAAGAGGAGAAGAACAAGTAGAGGTGTATTTAATGATACTTGTTTCAAATGTGGTGAGGAAAGAAATAGATCTTTTGAATGTCCCAATGTTGATAGGAAGGTTAGAGATAAAAGAGCTATTGTGGCAAATAAGAATGAGGACTTGATGAGTGAGCCTGAGGTGGAGGATAACTTTCTGGTTTGATGAGTATTTTTTAGTAAAAAGGTGATGGAACCTTGTTAAAGGAGGAATTTATCTAGGACTTGTTTTTATCTGGAGGTAAATGTTGGAATGTGATTGTAGATGGTGGTAGTATTCATAACCTAGTTGCTGAGGAGATGGTTCTGAAACTTGGTTTAAGGAGAGTAAGATAAGATCTATTAATGTTTGAGGATTTGGTGATGGTGCTCCAAATCTTAATCCTTTTCTTTAAATTTTTTTGGATAGAACATTAGTTGATGGTATTTCTCTAGCTATGGTTAATGAAATATTAGAACATGAAGATTAAATGACATTTCTTATTGAATCTTGTCTCAAGCACATTATATCTTCTATTTCATTTAATTTGTGTTTGACAATGATCATCTAAAGTTTGGATCATGATTATGTTCTATACTACTAATAACATCACTATATTCTACTTGTGTTGTAGTATAAAAATGACTTGAACATTTATTTTTAAATTATTTTGCACAATTCCAAATTATTATATTGATGCATTTTGCAAGAAGCAAAAATTTGTAACCATTTAAAATAAGTAATTTCTTATTTGTTTGACTTCTTAAAAATTGCAAAGGCATTTTACAAAATATCTTGTTTTATTAATTTATATTTTCCCTCTTCTTATCACTCTATACAATCTTACCTATCCCCTTCTTCCTTTCTTTTCTTTTCTTAATTCTACCACTTTATATATCTTCTTAATGCCTCTTCAATTATAGTTTTTCAAGATAAATATTAATTAGACTATTCCCACAAATTTTCCTTTATTTTTAGACTTATTTACCATTTTATAGATAATTTAGGCATGTTAAAAGTGTTTTAGGGTTATTTTAGGGATATGTGATGGATATATTTGGTCAAAAAATAACCTAAATAGCCTCTATGGTGCCTTAGAATACATTCATTTTTAGTAGTGTCCTTATTTTATGTCAATTCTATTTTACTAGCATGATATAAAATGACTATGGATTACTCTATCCATAGGTTATTTTGTCCATGGGTTATTCTATCCACGGGTTATTATAATGCTAGGTTATTTTTTCCTTGCATTATTATGTTGGGGTTATTGTGTCCAGGATAATTTTTCCCAAGTTATTATGTCTTCATATTGTATGCTACTATGATGAAGGAAACACAACAATTCTACTAATAGATCTTTGGTTCTATGAAAAATATCTTTCTATAGGGAATTGAATTATAGAGTCAAACTTAATTATCCAATAGATTATTTTGACTAATGCTAAGTGTTCATTAAAGGTTTGTGGAACAACATATGATATTTTCAAACTAATATTAAGGGAAGGTTTTGGATGATGAGTAAGGTAAAGTGATAATATGAGCAATGAAACCTAGACAACATTTAGTGATCAATAAGCATGTTAATGCCTTGTTCATTAATATTAGGCCCTAGGCTAGTATACCCTTATTGTGTTGTGATTTTATAGCTTGTAAATTATAGGTATCATTTACAAGAAACTACTATATTTGGTCCCAAATTGTGATGGAAAACCATCATAATTGCGATGGCCACCTGTCGCCCAAGCGACTAAACCACAAATTGGCTCTCATCGGATAGGCATTGGAATTTTTCTTTCATAAATTATAACATCAAGGGGATTTATTGCAAGTGAAATGGATAGAACCATTGTAACATGAAAGAAGGAACGGGCAAGAGTTCATCTTCATGCCCTCGCAATTGTGACAATAAACCATCATAATGATGATGCCTTAATCTTTTAGTTTTTCATCACAACATTGACAGTTTTACAAAACTTGTGTTATAGGAGAGATGACTATCTATTACAAGATGTTGTTCCAATTTTGATGGGGTTATGATAGCTATGTTGTGACATCGATGACTATCTATCAGAACTGGCCATCATCATTGTGATGGGTAGCCAAATTACAAAAAAAAAAAAATTGCGGCTAAGATCAAGAATACTATGTTGATCCTTACTAATAAAGGAAAGGTTGCTAATTCCAAATGGAATTGTTCCCATAAGATTGTTTCTATCCAATCTAAGTTGTTGTAGGAGCTTCCCATTTTGTATATTGAATGGGATGATTCCTATTAGATTATTTTCCTATAAATAAAAAGCAATCAATTTCTTAAGGTCAAATCTTTGGAGGATATTTTGCCAGATAACTGATTGTCACTCACATCCAAATAAGTCAAATTAGATAAATTTGAGAGCTATCCAGAATGCTTCCCTAAAAAATATTATTTGATAGGGAAAAATCCATCAACTATAGAAGTTTAGGCAGCACATGGTTCAATGAACCAAACAATTTATTTTTATCCAACCAAAGAAACTTGACATGAGTACAACTTCCTAGCTGCCCTATAATTTGGTCATTTAGGAAGTTGTTACTCATTATTAGGTGTGTCAAAGTTTGGGCATTTGAAATTGTGGAAGGTATGCTTCCTATCAATTTATTATTTTCCATGCTTAATGATTTCAAAATTGATGAGAAATTATGAGGCATCTCTCTTGAGAGATGATTAAAGGAAAGGTTTAGATCCTCCAAACTACTTAGTGATAAAAATTGGGGAAGAATGAATCCTATCAATTCTTTGTTGCTGAGATCAAGGACATAGAAATTGTAGAGAAATTGATCTTAAAAGACCATTGTAAGAGATACACATGATTGTCAAATTTGAAAAACTTCTATGTAGTTGTTAATGAGATCAAGAAGTTGAAGTGATGGTAGTAGAAAAACATAATTCCAAATGGAAAGGAGGTGACATCCAAAATTCATCCTTCAACTCATCCTAGTTTCCATATCTAAGCTTATGAACCATGGACAACTATAAATAGAAAACCCCCATTTAGGTATCTAGTGATAAGAGTTCTCCTTTAGTACAAGCTATAACCTAGGCCTACTTGGGTCCCAATGGATTAAAAGTTAAAATTACTTGTCAACTCAATTGTTTATTACTTTATTTAAATATAGCCAAATTAACTAATGGTCAATTAAAAAGCGAAAATATAAGGAAAGAGTACTTTGATTGGATCTAGTTGGCAGAAAAAAGTTACCATAAAGGGATCACATTCCTCATTATACAACTTTCCTTTATTTTGACCATATGGAATCTTAAGTTCCAACTAGGGATTCTTAGAGTGATCCAACTTCTTCCTAATTGTTTTCATAATCTCATCTTTATGAGATATTTGAGCCTCTCCACTTTCAATATTTTTAACTATTCTATCATAATCTATAGTTACACAACTCATTAGACAGACCTTGGACAACATCTTGAACTTAGAAAGTGGTATAAATTTATGTGAGATGATCAATAATGTACTACTAAACAAATTTAAAACTTCACATCAAAATAATCACAGAACAAAAACATATTGATCCACAAACCATACTACCTTCCTTCTTGACCATGTATAGACATTAAATAATAAAAATGCTGAAATTAATACTCAAACATACCATTTAACTCCTTATACTGATCTTTGAAAACCTTTTCATATCACTCAACTTCATTGATGCAGGAGCATCCAGAGGTATAAGGGCAATCCTGTGTCACCCAAAAAAATGTACTTAGAATTAGTTTCTATTTTATGTCTTTACATTTTTGGATACCCATTTGGCTCAAATAAAGGTTCCAACTCTCATAGTTCAACTATCAGTGCATTTGAAAATCCCAAAAAAATAGGAGCATGCAATTTGACCATCATTTTGGTGACCTAGAAGGTGCGACTTGGCCAGATGAATGTAATTGAGATTTAGAGCATTCTAGAAAAAGAATCAGGTCAAAAGGCTCCACGGTTTGAAAGTTATTGTAGTTTTTCGGGTTTTGGAGACCTCCTAAGGATGCTTCGAAGTCAGGTTTGGGGCATCAAATGACCTTGAAAAGGGTTAAAAAATGGGGGAGGAGCTAAGCTGGTCCATAGGGCTATAGAGCGCTTCGAGAGCTTTCCAAAAATATAAACGGTTCGTCAATCGGAGCTACGGTTCAAAAGTTATGCCTCTCGGAAGTTCGGCTACCATTTCTAGATTCTTCTAGATTTGCACCGACTTCTAACGCGGCTTCTGGAACCTTCTGTTTTGTCGGTGGATGCCTACTAGAACTTTCTAGAATGTACTCCTAGTCCTTAACCCTTCTGGGTCTATTTAAGGAGATTTTTGGCATTGTAAAAGGCAGTTCAGGTTGGAGCTTGAGAGGAGGTGCTAAAAGGGAGAAATATTCTCCAGATTTATGCTATTGTAAGCCTGTAGGGCCTGTTTTGAAGTTTATTTTCTCTGCACTATTTGTACTAGCATATTTTATCAGTTAATATAATTCCCCTTTTCTATTGTGTCCATTCTATTGTTGGGTTGTGTCCCCATCAAGTGGTATCAGAGCAGGTTTTCCTGAGTGTGCAGACAGAGCGCCGACTGTGAGGCAGTTTGCACCAGGACTATGTGGTTGTGGGTTCGAGCTAGAAGATGCCTCCATGAAGAGAGTGTGGTGGAAGGCCTAGAGCTATTGATCCTGAGGAGGTTAGAGCCCTCTAGAGACAGGTACAAGCATTGCAAGAGGAGCTTCGTAGAGGAGCAAATATTGCCGTAGATGACAATAGTGAGGATGACAATGAAGAGGAAGTAATGGAAGTTGACGGGGAAGTTCTGAATCTTGTAGAGGAAAGGATTTTTAGGGCCATTACTAGGTTTGGGAAAAGACCTACAATTGAAGTGGGTATATTTTCAGGAAATTTGAAACTAGATGAGTTGATCGACTGGATCAATGAACTAGATGAATACTTTGAGTATGAGGATATAAGGGACCCAGATAGGGTTAAGTTTGCAAAGGCCAAACTAAAAGGCCATGCCAAAATCTGGTGGCAAGAGGTTCAACTGGAAAGACTTAGAAGAGGAAAGGAGAAGATCACAAGATGGGATCGCATGGTGGACAAATTGAAGAAGCAGTTCATTCCTGTGGACTACGAGCTTGATCTATTTAAGAAGATGCATGGGTTAAAGCAAGCAGGAAGATCAGTCCAAGAATATATAGAGGAGTTTTACTGACTCCTGATTAGAGCAGGGCATGCAGAAGCAAATAAGGAGAAGGTTGCTCATTATATCAATGGGTTACGACCTAGCATCCAGGAGGAATTAAGTCTGGTAAGAATGACCAGCGTTGAAGAAGCATACCAGTTTGCCCTACGAGTTGAAGAGAAGCTGAGTAAAAGGTTTGAGGGAAGACAAAGAGGGCGCGGTCAAGGAGGAAGGGGAAGCGGTAGATCAACTCGAGGCCGCAATGAAACTCAAAAGAAAAATGAAGATGAGGGCACTAGTAGGAACCATAGGAATGAGGGTTTCAACCGCTCCCATGATCAAGATTTTGGAAACCAAAGAGGAAGAGGTAGAGGACATGAACAAGGAAGAGGAGGCTTCTGTGGTACCTGTTTCGATTGCAATGAATAAGGTCATCGTGCCTTTGAATGCCCTCAATGACAAGGAAGGACAGATAGGAGAGCTGAGGGCCAAGCTAGGGTTGCTCATGTGGATGAGGATGCACAATCAACACATTCAGAGGATGCAGAAAGAGGAGAGGCCTTGGTAAATGAAAGAGTCCTACTAAGTGGTGAGAATGAACCAGGGCAACGGAGGAGTTTGTTCCGTACCAGATGCAAGTGTGAGGATAAATGTTGTGATGTGATCATTGATGATGGTAGCACTGATAACTTGGTATCCGAAGAGATGGTCTCTAAGCTAAAGCTGAAGAGGGAGAAACATCCCTAGCCCTATCGGATTTCTTGGGTAAAAGATGATCATAAGGTCCTGGTAAGTGAACAATGTTTAGTAAAATTCAAAATTGGGAGTTACCATGATGAAGTTCTTTGTGATGTTATTTCGATGGATGTTTGCCATCTATTGTTGGGTAGACCATGGCAGTTTGATAGACATGCAATACATGATGGACATGCAAACACATACTCTCTGACAAAGGATGGAGTTCACCAGAAATTGAAGCCCATGAAAAAGGAAGGTGAAAATGTATGTAGCAATGCTAGGATTTGTCTTGTTGATGGAAGGAAGTTTTTAGATGGCATGAAACATCAGCGTATGTGCTATGCTTTGATTCCTAGGAAAGATAAAGAAGGTAGTAGTGAAATACCATTTGAAGTTTCAAATTTACTAGGGGAATTTGGAGATATTATCTCTGATAATGTTCTAGATGGATTGCTACCAGTAAGGCAAATCAGTCATCAGATAGATCTGATTCCAGGAGCTAGTTTGCCTAACAAGGCTGCTCACAGGATGACTCCTACTGAAACAGAGGAGCTAAATAGATAGGTTCGGGAGCTGTTGAGTAACGGCTTGATTCGAGAGAGCCTGAGTCCATGTGCAGTACCTGCAGTACTTGCACCAAAGAATGATGGAGAGTGGAGGATGTGTACAGATTCTCGAGCTATAAATAGGATAACCATCAAGTACCGGTTTCCTTTACCAAGGATGGATGATCTTATGGACTGCTTGAGTGGAGCTCAGTACTTCACAAAGATAGATCTGAAGAGTGGCTATCATCAAATACGGATTCGTGAAGGAGATGAGTGGAAAACAGCCTTCAAGACCATGGAGGGTCTTTATGAGTGGTTAGTCATGCCCTTTGGATTGACAAATTCCCCAAACACCTTCATGCGGCTCATGAATGAGGTACTTAAGAAGTTCTTGGGAAAATTTTTTATTGTCTATTTGGATGATATTTTAATTTTCAGCAAGACTTTGGAAGAACATTTACTGCATATTCGTAGTGTCTTTGAAAGGCTAAGGGAAGAGAAATTGTTAATTAATCTAAAGAAGTGTGTCTTTGCGAAAAGGGAGTTAGTCTATTTGGGATTTGTTATATCACCTGAAGGTCTCAAAATGGATCCAGAGAAGGTAAAAGCCATCTTGGAATGGCCTAACCCAAGGTCTGCTACTAAGGTAAGATCATTTAATGGTTTGGTTAGTTTTTATAGGAAGTTTATTAAGAATTTTAGTGGCATATGTGCACCTCTAACTGATACAATAAGAGGGGATAGAAAAGAGTTCAAATGGACTGCAGCAGCTACGAGAAGTTTTGAATTGCTAAAGAAGAAGGTGACTGAACAGCCTGTGTTGGCACTTCCAGATTCCAGAAAAGTATTCTAGGTGGATTGTGATGCTAGTGGTAGCGCTATTGGGGCTGTATTAAGCCAAGAAGGCCTTAAAGAAATGGAGGCATTATTTATTGCCAAAGGAATTTGTTTTGTATACTGATCATCAGGCATTATAGTACCTAAATAGCCAAGGTAAGTTGAATCAGAGACATATGAAGTGGGTAGAATTTTTGCAGAGTTATACATTTGTGTTGAAGCATAGAAGTGGAAAATCTAACAGGGTTGCAGATGCATTAAGTAGGAGACAGTTGTTGCTTACAACAATGCAGGTTGAAGTAGTTGGGTTTGATGAACTCAAGAATTTGTACCCTGAGGATCCTGATTTTGCTGAAGCATGGAAAGCTTGTAAAGAACCTGTTGCTGTAGATAGAACCAAGTGGTTAGACTATTTGATTCAGGATGGCATGTTGTTCAAAGGTAGTCAATTGTGCATTCTAAGGAGTTCCATGAGGGAAAATCTGATTAAGGAGAAACACAGTGGAGGGATGGTAGGACATTTTGGTCAAGATAAGACCATTGCCATTCTTAGAGAACATTATTTTTGGCCTCAAATTACACAGGATGTGAAGAAGTTTGTATAGAGTTGCCAGGTTTGTCAAGTTGCCAAGGGGTTTAGTCAAAATAATGGCCTATATCAGCCATTGCCTGTTCCATCAAGGCCATGGGAGGACATAAGTATGGATTTTGTTCTTGAATTGCCAAGGACCCAAAGGGGTAATGAATCAGTATTTGTGGTGGTTGATAGGTTCTCCAAAATGGCACATTTCATTCCATGCCACAAAACTCATGATGCTGTCCATATTGCAGACTTGTTTTTCAAAGAGGTGGTAAGACTACATGGTCTTCCAAGGAGTATAGTTTCTGACTGAGATACTAAATTTGTGGGGTATTTCTGGAGGACATTGTGGAAGAAGTTGAGAACAGACTTGAAATTCAGTTCCACGCATCACCCACAGACTAATGGCCAAACAGAAGTGGTAAATAGAAGTTTGGGCAATTTTCTGAGATGTGTAGTTGGGGATAAGCCCAAGGGATGGGATTTGATTCTACCACAGGCAGAGTTTGCTTATAATAACTCTGTAAATAGGAGTACTAGAAAATCACCATTTCAAATTGTATATGGAAATAGCCCAAGGACTGCACCAGAATTGAGGAAGATAGAACAAGGGGAGAGAACAAGTGCTGAAGTTGAGGAATTTGCTGAACACATCAAGCATCTACATGAGGAGGTTCAAGCACACATTATCAAGATGAATCAAGAGTATAAAGCTAGGGCTGATGCAAGGAGAAGACATAAGGAATTCCAAGTAGGGGATCTTGTCATGGTGCACTTACGAAAAGAAAGATTTCCATTTGGTACCTACAACAAGCTGAAAATGAAGAAATTTGGCTCCTGCAAAATTTTGAAGAAACATAACCCAGGAAATGCATATGAGGTGGAGCTGCCAAATGGTATTCACATTTCTCCCATTTTCAACATTGCAGATTTGACAGAGTATCATGATGATGGTGCAGATGAGGAGCTAGTTTTAGAGCCATGTCCAATTCCTGCTTCTAAGAAGGAGGAGATAGAAGACATTCTAGATCTTCGTGTGGGTAGGAGTACCAGAAACAGGCAGTATGAAGAGTATTTGGTCAAATGGAAAGGACGGCCAATTGAGGACTCGACTTGGATTTCAGCAGCTGAGGTTTCCCATTTGGGATTTCCTCTACCATCCATAAAGTGACAGGGTCACTTTTCTATCTACCCTGGGTGTCTGATGCAGGAGCATCTAGAGGTATAAGGGCAATCCTGTGTCACCCAAAAAAATGTACTTAGACTTAGTTTCTATTTTATGTCTTTACATTTTTGGATACCCATTTGGCTCAAATAAAAGTTCCAACTCTCATAGTTCAACTATCAGTGCATTTGAAAATCTTGAAAAAATAGGAGCATGCAATTTGACCATCATTTTGGTGACCTAGAAGGTGCAACTTGGCCAGATGAATGTAATTGAGATTTAGAGCATTCCAGAAAAAGAATCAGGTCAAAAGGCCCCACGGTTTGAAAGTTATTACAGTTTTTCGGGTTTTGGAGACCTCCTAAGGATGCTTCAAAGTCAAGTTTGGGGCATTAAATGACCTCGAAAAGGGTCAAAAAATGGGGGACGAGCAAAGCTTGTCCATAGGGCTATAGAGAGCTTCGAGAGCTTTCTGAAAATGTAAACGGTTCGTCAATCGGAGCTACGGTTCAAAAGTTATGCCTCCCGAAAGTTCGGCTACCGTTTCTGGATTCTTCTAGATTTGCATCGACTTCTAACGCGGCTTCTGGAACCTTTTTTTTTGTCGGTGGATGCCTACTAGCACTTTCTAGAATGTACTCCTAGTCCTTAACCCTCCGGGGTCTATTTAAGGAGATTTTTGGCATTGTAAAAGGCAGTTCGGGTTGGAGCTTGAGAGGAGGTGCTAAAAGGGAGAAATATTCTCCAGATTTATGCTATTGTAAGCCTGTAGGGCCTGTTTTGAAGTTTATTTTCTCTGCAGTGTTTGTACTAGCATATTTTCTCAGTTAATATAATTCCCCTTTTCTATTGTGTCCATTCTGTTGTTGGGTTGTGTCCCCATCATTCATCATCATCCTTCCCTTCCATTTTAGAGGCAATACTTTTGATGTCAATGTTCCAACCATACTTTTCACATGTACATACAAATGTATTGAAATCTCTTCATGTCCAATTTGATAATCCCTAGTACATCACATTAATTTCAGCCAAACACTCATTCACACAATTAAAATTGATAATCATAATCACAATATTTTTTAACATGATTCTCACCTCCTCTAATAGATGTTCTTTCTCTTCTTTATTTTCAGCAGTAAGTGGTTCCCCAACATCTACAATAAAAAAATGTTAACAGATAGATCTAAGATTTAGAACACAAAAAAATGTTCAATAATATAAAACATAAAACATAATCATGCATACTTTTTGTGTCATATCCTTCATTAATGATATAGTTTTCTTCATATCTTTGATTTGATTGTTGCAAGACCCAAAGTAGTAAACAATGGGAATTATAATAGCACATAATTGCTATTATTTTGGATCTTCAATTGAATAAATTTATGAGTCTAAACTATTGAGGATATTATATGGACATTCATATAATACCACAACTCACACTGTTGGTGGCTCAGAGGTGGACATTCATGATGTCACTCTCTCAAACCCAATATCCAGTTTAGGATGGCTTTGAATTTGTAAAGAGTTTTGTCAAGAAGAATTTTACATTAAAATGCTAACAAGTGCATGGTTAAACAATGAGTTTAAAATAAACATTTCCACCCTCATTTCAAACATGTGGGTAGAAACATCAACATATCATTAATCTGATAAAAGGCTTGATAAAACTTGTCCAAGACCATTAATGAAAAAGTATATAGAATCATTAATATTAAACCTATTTATAGAATTAAGAAGGTGTCAAACATGGAGTTGGAATATTAGAGATAATAGAACTAAGACATAAAATACAAATGGTTACATATTAGAGACAGATTGAGTTTTTCACATAGAGAAGGACATCCACATTCAATAATTTTTTAATCACAAAATTATAGGAGTATATGGTCTTGAAGGAGAATTACAAAGTATATAGAATCATTAATATATATATGTGTACTATAAGAGCTATTTTCCTTGATCTTTTCCTCTCTCTCTCTGGTGATGTTATTGCACAAAAAGGAAAATTGATATTAGATTTAGAGAGAGTGTGACACTTCATTAGATGCAATAATGGATGAGGAGCTCATTTAAGATTGATAGTCAAAGGGAGTCTAATGAAACCATTTATCTCTAGTCTCTTCAATAGATTTTACAATGAACTCATGAAAAATGGTTATAAATTGCATAAACATATTTACTATTGAATCATAATTATGATTAAAAACTATTATAAAATATGCAAAATAGAACTAACCATAAGATAGAGAACTTCCTTCTCATATAACTTTGTCAATTGTTGAGTATTAAAGAACTAAAAGTCATGCCTAGCAACAAATTATCAAAAGTTAGAAAAAAATATTTTTTACGATACAAAAAAAAAAATAGAATACAGGAAACTTAGTTACCCTATAATTGAGGCATGTGAGGAATTCATGGCTCTCTTGGTTTTGGTGGTCCTCCTGTCTCATTACTTGTTTGAAATAATATGATTTGAAGTAGCTGCAATGTAAACACAAAAGAGCTATAATAACCAATAAAAGGTAAAACAATTGATAATTTTAGTTCAATCGGTTTATTACATATACTTGCATTTTTGTTCTCGCTTTGGAGGCTTAATCCAATTTTTAGTAACTACCTTTTTCAAGTCAAACTTATTCTCATCCTTAGTTTCAAAAGAAAAGACATCCAAAGATCCGTAATTTTAGTTTCAAATGAAAAGAAGAGAGGAATCCAAAGATAAGCAACACAACACCTCGAGCAATTTTTTTTATAAAAAGTTTTACGAATTATTCTAACCTTGTCATCGCCAAAATTATATAAATTGACATCTGCATCAAACACAAGGCATCATCTTTACAAACTCAACACAAATTCACTTTGTTATATATAATAACATAGATTAATTCAATGCACATATTATCCCCTAAAATAGGAAACATTGTGTCCCATACAACTTTCCCCACATATTAGCATCTTAGTATATTCTATTAGCAAATACTTGCTAGTACATAATTTAGTTGCAAAAGATCTACAAAAAGACATAGCACATAAACTAGTGCATTTGGAAGGGATCACATACTGTCATCCATCTTGAATTTTATTGAGTCTTTTGTGACTTGTGCATAATGCTACACATTGAATCTAATGATGTAGTTATGTAGGTGGTTTGTGTTAGAAGCTACTACATTTGATAAACTTGTGAATGCCACTCTGAATCGAGAATGCACATGCAACTACATTCTATATGCATGGATAATAGGTGGAGCTGAAAAAACCCACCATGTTTACATTTGTTTAATAGGTCTATTAAGTTTTTAAAATTATAGACCATCATGAATGTTAGAACTCTAGTTGCTATGGATGAGAGAATTTCCTTAGCAAGCCAACACATAGAAAGTCTTGATTTGCTTGCATGTTGGGGACATTACCCTTGCCTATAAGATTCAAAGTTACAATAAACACCACTAACAAAAATGAAAACTTGTTGAGTTTTTTTAGCTCCACCTATTTCACATGCATGTGAATTGAGATTTTATATTGAACTATGGCCTCCTTTTGCATTACCTAAAACCAAGGGATTCACACAATTAGTTTTCATACAATCATAGGTTAATGTTGAGCTTCACTTGGTTTCAAGAATTGTTTAATATTCTCTACTAATTAGGGACAACCACATGAAGGTGGAAGCTCATTTGACCTCACTATATCAGCATTGGTAGGTTGCAATGCAATGTAAAGAACTAGTGCATTTATCAACAATATATACATATAAATACAAGACAAATACTAAGCAATGTTAATTATTCATTTTAATACATATAAATATATTCACTTTAAATTTTTAAACAAATATATAATCATTGTTTCCTTACTTCAAACAAGTATAATGACTTATATTTTTGGAACTTAATATCAAATACAGTAATTGCTAGAGTATTCAATTTGAAATAAAAATAAAAACTTGACTTATTTATCTCATTGATAGATCCAGGAAAAGTATCTTGCACACTCATTTTTTAGAGTCACTCAGCCATGACTATATAGCCTCATTTGAAGGCTAATTTCTTGTCCTTTTTAGAAGTTATTTTTTAAAATTCTATGACCTATATTTTTTCTTGGTATCATGATTTTTTTTGTTTTAATCAGTTTCATCAAGACCAAATTGTTTATATATATATATATATATATATATATATATATTCATATAATTTTTCATTTACTTATATTTACAATTCATGCAACAAGTTTTGAATATCCACCCAAGCCAAAGTTTTCTTGCTTTGTGCTACTGCTGAATATCCACCACATAATTATTAAGAGTAATTATTACATAATTTAATTCTTAATATTATGACATACCTTCTTTCCTTGGGTGGTACCATTTCTCCATCATCTCTTGCTTTTCTCTCAATGGCATCCTTATTAAGATTCTCCCAATCAATAATAGGAATATAGGGGGGAGTGCTCATAACAAGGGTTGTTTTTCATTTGGGTCCTATTGTTGTACCTAATATACTTCAAATCTTGGCCTTCTTTCTCAAGGAGCCTATCTTTGAAAGATGTTAGGTCCAAAAAGTGTTGTCATGGCATCTATGAGTTTATCCTTTAACTCTTTAGTTTGCAAATTCCAACTTTTAAGAAAATAAAATAACTATTAAATTCATAAATAAATTGAAGCTACCTTTTAATAAACTTGAAGAAATTGATCCAAGGAAACATGATCTAGTAATGATATCAAAATATGATACATTGTTCGTATGGTCAGCCCAAATATATACAAACACTCATCATTAATTTTTTCATCAAATAGATTATTCCCTAGAAAATAATAATGAGATTAGTAGTTATTGCAAGGGATTTTATGAGAGGTTAGTGCATTTGATTATGAGTATAAGATTGTATAGTAAAAGGAAGGATCAATCTTTAAAATACTTGGAAGTTGGGCTACTCTCAGGGGAAGACTATATTCATTGCTCATGAACAATTGATCACAATTATTTAGTATTCCCTTACATCTGACATAGGTACACCAAGGAATGTCCTCATCACCTCCTGCATAAAATGAATCCAATATTAAAAAAATGATCCCTAAGAAATAATAGTTCAAGTGAAACAAATACATGAAAAATGAGAGAGAAAAAGAGGAATCCACTTACCAATAGGCACTATCACCACACTTGTGTCCATGCTATGTATTTTCAAATTTATAGTTGGCATTACCTCTTTGGTGTTATTCCTTGTAGTAGGCGGCGTGGTGAAAATAGTATCAATGGTAGGAGATGAAAAATGTGATTGTTAGAACACAATAAAACAAGCTTGTTAGAGCTATTAAAAAAAATATTGTTTGAGAAAAACACAAGTGTAGGATAGAACATGCGATGTACTTGAACCACCTGAAGTATCATCTTTTGGGGTATCACCCTTATAAATCCTCAACATCCTCCATAAAAATAACATATATGCATTTTATTTAATGGCATAAATAAAAGAGTATCCATTATTGAACTCTTGTTATAATTAAAAACTACATTAATAATTATTGTATATGCCTTAACTACCTATGCATCAATTCATCCTCTATCTATTGTATTTGAAGAGTATGAGGTCAATTTGATGTCAATTTCTTTAACCTTCTTTCTAAGTCATGAAGCATCTTTCATACTATAGCCACAAGATCAATGACTGACACAAAATCAATGATGAATTCATCATTCTCATTGTGTAGCTCCTCGTGGACTACTTTTTCCTTTCCCCTTTCCTAATCAACACTCATTTGCAAGAACAATATTATTACTGCTATATTTAAAATCAATCCAAAATAGTAGTGAAGAATGAAACATAATAAAAAATGTGCATTAACATATTTCTTGTATCAAATTTGTACAAAAACAATGAGTTTTAACTATTGAGAAGAAGAAGTCTCATGAGAACCATTACCGCCATGCATATCTTGTGGCTATTGATCTATACTATAGCCCTATATTTCAAAAAAAAATATTGAGACATGTTAAAAAACATGTGTTATTATTCAAGTTAGCCCAAAAAATATCAAAATCTAATGGTGTGTTGGATTCATTGGTTAGAGTTGATTTTAAATGTGCATAGTACGTACCACTTCACCAATGATACTAGCTTTGTTTGTATCTATGAGATTCAAATTTTAATCCATAACAATATCTTCACCTCCGCGAATTGATTTTATTACACATACAAACACACGATTTCCCTCATGCACCTCAAATATGCATTCAGGTTACTTCTTAGTTGACATAGGTCATGTACTATTTATAAAACTTGTAATATTCCCTAATGATTTTGGCCTTTTGTTAATCTATATAGCTACTATTTTACTTTGTTCACTAACTTGTTGTTGTATATAATTTTCTGTGAGTGCATACCTACACATACTTTCTTTATATCTAACAATTTGCATCCAACTACTATAATCATAGCAAGGTCTGACATACTCCATCAATTCAAAAACCTTGTTGTAAGAGACCTTTATTCCATCCATGGAAAATAGGTCCAAACTATGTAATGAGGATGGTGTTATGTGATATATCTTTTTTGCAACACGAAAATCAATGTTTATTGGAGGGTGTTCATCAAGGACCCATTATTTCTGTAGATGTATGTTCCTAAAAGAAACATCAGATTCACCTTCACTGTCATCATTATAAGAACATGATCCCCCTTGAGAAAGGAAAAAATTCATGTGCTTATTGAATTTCTTTATGATATTTTGACATCAAGTCGATCTCCTTCATTTAGACATACTAAATGTCTCACTTTCTTCTTCCATTCCTACATTTTCCTCACTTGAGGAAGACAAATCTGACATATACGTATTTATTGGTACCTAGACTCGAAGAAATGAGAGAGATAGGTGGTAATGAGAGAGATATTTTACAAATGGTAAAATACATTAATCTCTATGGGGTGTAGTGACTTATACCTGATGATCCATGAGATTGTGTGGTATGCTCATGAAAGGGCTTCGGGTTTCTGTATATATAAATCAATTGCCTTATGTTAGCTAAGTTTTTTTATGATATATATACTCAAACTTAGATCAAATATTAGCATCACATATGAATTATAAATAGTAAAAGGTACATGACCATTTAATCAAATTAATCATTGATCTATCAAGAACTCAATATTGAATAACATAGGTGGGTAAAAGTACAAAGTTGTGTCACCTTTCAAGCTAACATATTAGAATGACTAAATTTGATTATTTCTATCTAAAAATATTTTTTGTTCAAACATATGATCTAGATAAATTCATTCTAGCTAAGTTATATATGGTCTCACACTTTTCCAATTGGAAATGTCTATTAAATGTATGTTTTATACTAGTTTGTATCTAATTACTAAAGAAATAACATTATTTCAGAAAAATGGTGTTTCAATAACTCTTACTATTTTTTATGGTACTTTTTTAATAACATATAAGCACAATTTTATAGAGCTCAGAGTCAAGAATATTCTCATATGGATTTTATAGTGTTTTGATTAGATATAGTATATTGTAATTAAAAAATTCTACAAGCGTGTATTTTAACACTAAAAAATATGTTGGTTTTGAGAAAGAAGAAATAGAAAATCATATTAAAAAAATTTAAAATTATATGGAATTCTAGAGGAGAGAGTCCTCCTCTAGAATGTATAATTTTTCTCCTAGTTAGAATAGATTCATTTTGAAAAATGCGGTGGGAGATGAAAACTATCGATTTCAGGTGAGTTGAAATTTGAATCATTATAAAAGAGAAAATATAGGTCTAAAGCCAATTTTTATTTTTAATTGTTCTAGCTATATATGTTATCTATAATATAGTCTAAGATCAAAGGGAAATAATTTTATTTCCATATAGTTTTGTGGTGGGAACTAGACCCCTAATTTTCAACATTTTTCAACAGCTAAAATATTATTTATAAAAATTAAGAAAATATACAAATACTTATTTGAAATAATTATTAAAAATTATAATCCTAAAATTAATCCATTTCTAAACATTTCATTAGTTTACTTCAATTTCAAATTCTAAATAATAATACCAATTTTATGTCATTGAAGGTAAATAGTTATACTTTTGTTAGCATTTTCCTTTGCAAAAGGGTGACATAGGTTTGTGCTTTTATCGAGGCATTGATCACATAACTATATATTTCATTCTTTTCATTGATATTCAAACACCCCTTTAATGTTAGCTAATCAAGCCCCCCATCATTAATATTATTCTCCATCCATCTCATCATCATTGTCGATATCATCACCAAAACTATCTTGGTCATCATCATCATCATCATCATCATCATCATCATCATCATCATCATCATCATCATCATCATCATTATCATCATCATCCTCCTTCTCCTCATCATCATCATGATTAGTAGAATTATCATCATCGTGATCAATAGTAGCATCAGGAGCATCAGGAGAATCATCGACTAACTCTCAATCATGATCCACTTCTTCCTCTTCCTCAGTATCTTCTTCTTCTATCACATTATACTTTATCAGCTTTCCTCTTGGGTCATGTCTAACAAAAAATGACCAACTTGGTTTATGTGGAATGTCTAAGTAAAATACCTACTCACATTGGCTTGGAATAACATAGGGCTCATCCCCAACTGGCTCAAATAATCTTGTATTAATCATTGAAAATTCATTCTCATGCCCAATAATAGTTCTATCAGGATCATTTTGATTGAGTCATAGTCTTTACCATTTGACAATGAAGAGAACTAATTTGAAGGAATTAAAGTCATGGTCAAGTATATGAACCAAAATTCCATAGTACCTATTTTGAGATTCTCAAGGATGTAAATCATTTCTAGATAAAATATTGGTCACTTGGGGGACTACACTTATCCTAGAATCACAAGTTTCCTTCATGTCATTAAAATATTTGATGTTGAATTTATAGCCATTACATAACATAACCTTGTGATGTTTTAGCTACAATAATGTCAAACATGTATAAATTATTGCATCATGAGTTCAAAAACTTACAATTGATTTAGCAAACTTATAAGTACCTAGAGATCTCTTAAACCATATGCTAAATCTATTGCCTTTTGTGTAACATTGGGATCTCCATTAAAATGAGCTTGTTTAACCAATGAAGACAAAAATTCCAATTTTAATCTATGACCTAAATGTTGACATCATTCAATCCATATCGTCATCCAATATTGATTGTTTGCAATAAACAAATGTATCACATCCCACTCTTTAGTAGTTGTATAAAAGTAAATAGATGACGTAGAACATATTTATTTTGAATATTAAGAGTGAATTAAATAAAATATCATCTCATAATTTATTACCTTTCATTTTCTTAAATCTATCATTCCCCAGCATGTACTCCCCTTCAAAAATTTTAATGGAGTTGAGATCCCAAATGAAATCTATATGGGTCTTTGTTGCAAGATTAGGAAGATATTGAGTGATGTACACCATCGTCTAGTATACCATATATCCATCAATCATAGAACCCTTAGGATGTCCTCTTTGTTGAACCAAATGCTTCAAAAATTTCAAGTGTCTCTCAACCATCCACATTGACCTAGGTTCTACTTGTCCACATGATTCAATCTCCTCAACCTGGTGTATGAGGTAGTGTTCTTCTGCATTGAAAACTTTTGGAGCTAAGAACTTTTGCATTTCACACATTAGTAGACAAATTCTTTTATTCCAATATCTTATATCTTCTTTATGGATTTCTTTAGATGAAAACCACCTACAAGAGATTCAAGACACAAAAACATATAAATATGAGACTTTACAATATATTACTTGTTTGATATATTAAAAAAATATCACTGCTTACCTCATGTATTTTTCAAGATTATATATCACTTGTTTGATATTATTGTTGAAGTTGTTTGGGAGAAATAGGGGTAGCACATACTACAACAATTGTCCACTAATTATTTCATTCTTTTCCAATGTAATATAATGATAATTGAATGTAGTTTCACAAATATATTGTAAATACAAAAGACCATGACTTACCTTTATGAAGGTATACCAATCATGCATTTTCATCCCTGGCCCAAATTCACTTTTCTTTGATATGAGATTTCTTATATTCACAAAAATTCTTGTAGGAAATCAAAATTTTGTATGACTTATTTTATGACTTTACTTTTCTGCTACGTTAATAACCAAGGAAGTGTGATTACATTAATCTGGTCTCCATTGCTATTTGATTCAATGATATTTTTCATTGCATGTTTGGGATCACAAATGTCACTACAAATTTTGGCAAGATTCTCTTTGTCACACCTTCCATACAATATTTTCCATAGTGTCTCTACCACATTCTTTCAATAATGTATAGTATCAAAAAATGCATAATTTGTAGCTTCTTGTAGTAGGGAAGCCTACTAAATTCTATGGGATAACATTTTAGTCCCTTTGGAAGGTGGTCAGTGATGCCTTGATGACCTTTATGATCATCAATTACCTAATTAGCCAACAAAATACAATCAAAATATCTCCATACATAAACCATTAGGTGGAGCGATACTACCCCAAATTCTATTATATTCCAAATGCCATAGGTGAGGTGTAATTCTTCATGGCTTTGATGTAGTATCTTCTTTCCCATTGAAAATATGTTTTTTAGCACTTTGAAACTTATGATTTCTGTGGAGGAAGTTCCTATTCTCATCAAACACCTACTTCCTTAAACTTTAGGATTAGCAAGATTTCATCTTTGGACCATACATTGGACATGCAAAATTTGCCTTTGTTTGAAGACCTACAAGTTAACAATACAATTGGATTAAATATGTTCATTTTTTAAATTATTATTATCACATATAACTAGATGTTAGCATAAGATACAACAAAAATGTGTCAACCCTGGGGCATAATGAATTGTCCACACAAGCATTGCATGGAATTGAAATTATTTTTTTCCAATTGGTCTAGAGATATCAAACATAGTGAAACCATTCCATAACACCAACTCGTGGATAAGAGGCACAATATATACATTTATATCTTTCACTTGGTACTTACCTAGTTGAATGAACAACATCAAATAATTATTGTGGTCATTTCACTCCAAGACTTATAATTCCATGTAGATAAAAATAAATTAATAAAATACCTGGAACAATCATTGCAAACATAATGTGCTCCCTCTTTATTGATATCCATGGAGGAAGGTTATTGTTGATAACAAAAAAATGCCACACCAAGTAAACAGATCCCATCTCTCCAAATGGATTGATATCATCAGTTTCCAAAGAAAACTTGAGATTTCAAGGTACTTCTTTAAAGTGTCACCACTTTTCTTCTATATCCATAGATTCTAAACAGTCCATAGACATTCAAATAATGTCATCTCAACTTCTATTGCATGCATGGTAATCCATAAATTGTACCAAGCTACTGTACTTGAATAATTGTTTAAGACATGGAATAATGGGGATAAAACAAAGAACCTTTTGAGGCACCTTTTTTGTCACTTGATCATCTTGATATTTTCTCATATGACATTTGGGGAATTTAGTTGCATTTTTATTTTCTTTATGATAAATAAAATGATCTTCAAGACATGCATCTATTTCTTGATACTCCATTCCAATACGTTTCATCGTGGCATATCATTCTTGGTATGAGTGAGGGAGAACATTTGATGGTGGTAACAAATAGTCACCTAGCAATCTACAACAAAAAATATAAGTTGTTAGTATAAACAATCTTAATGGTACATATTTCACCTTTTAAATACTATAATGACATATATGAAAAACCTTAGCATATGTGACATTATTATATTGGATAAACCATTCATAATCTTCAAATTCACCAAAAACAATACAATAGAGAGAAGAGTTGATTGGGATCCTTCATAAAGGGTCATGTTTGCCTTCTCAAGTAGAGGTATATCATGTATGGACTCATTGTCATCCTCATCATAATAATCATCAGCAGCAGCAACACTATTGGTGTTTTGAAACACTACAGGTTTCAAATTACCCCAATGAGAATAAGGTACATCTAGGGGCAGCTAACTTCGATCTTCAACATACGATTTCAAGTACTAGGCCAACTATAAGGCTAGACCATTCTTCTACTTTAGGCTTTGCAAAACTTAGGTAGCTGAACCTTAGATTCAATTAATATGGTACCAATGCTAAAACATATTCCTGAATCTATTATATTAAATTTACCCTTATATCTCCTAATACTTATGCAATAACATAGATCTACAATAGCTAAATGCAAATCTATGAAATTCACAAGCTGAGTGAGGGCATCCTTTTTAGCTCTTCAACATGAAAGGGGGAAAACATTTGATTAATGATGTTGATTTTCAGGAAGTCCTCAAATATGCAGCAGTAAGAACTAAGTGATCCTGTAGCTGATCAGTGCCTTATCTATTGGGAAAATCCATGAATCAAACACATGCATATGGATACCTATGACATACTCATACATTCAAATATCTAATCTATCCATTCACCTTGTAAATAGACATCTATCTTCACAGAGATCTCACTACTTAGTCAGTATGCTCCTGATGAAACCTACAACCCTATCAAGGTAAATAAGCATTTACTTGGCTCTTTGTTCCAACATCAAACTTATCCACACATACAACCTTAAGCTATTGCAAATGAGTTTAACCTCTTTGTTCTCAAACACAAAACATTGCAGACAATAGAGGAAGGATATGAGAATTAGAATGAAACTAAAAAGATTTCTACTCAAATGCATTCATTTCCTTGAAACTACACATTCATATTCATGAAATTAAAACATAGAAACACCTTATAGATCTAAACTTTATCTATATTATCTCTTCACTACTATTGTTGATATAAGAGAAATTGATGAAAGAATTGTGTCTCAGTAGTGATTAATGTTTCTCCTCAAAACTGGAACCATGGTTTCATAGATCTGAGAAAACTCAAGATTGGAACCCTTACATTGGATGAAAGAAAGAAAGATATAGGAGAAGAGAATTCTTGGATCTGATCTAAGAATGACATGTGTCCACTTGAAATTCCATCCTTTGCAATTACAAAACCTCTTTCCTCTTTCTACCCTTTTGATCTGATTTTGTTTTCATCATTATCCTATAGAAAACTTGGAAATATCTTTGCTGAATGATGAAAACCATAGAACCATAACTCCAACTTCAATTCTCAAAATTCATCACATCTGAAAACACAATATTCTCAAAACTGAAAATTGGATCCAAATTATACCAAAATGGCATAATATCCTTAAAACTATCACAACAGACCTTTTACTATGTGTTTTTACCAAGCCTATAACTGCATTTCCAATCTTCAATCATTTTGGCCTTTAAAAGAAAGAAATATCTAAGATATTTGATTGAAAGAACATAACTGATTTTGATGCCAAATGTGAAACCAAGGAAAAAGTAAAAATCAGTTAAATATGACCTCTAGAAGCAAATAAAACCTTTTAGAATTGATTTTCTTAGCATTCAGACTTCAACAAGCCTTTATATCTGCCTTCTAACCAACTTTGATGCATAATAACAAAATTTGCCCATTCTGTTGAGAATGCCCTAGAAAACACAAATCTACTTATAACTCAAACTAGTTCACACCTATGCAAAGATGAACTCCATAATCAAAAATTTTATATCCTCCTAGTTCCAATAGTATGCTACACTACATATTTTGGATAAAAATTGTGCCCCTAAGGTCCATTTGAATTTTTAGACCCCAAGTCAAGAACAGAGCATTAAAATGAAAAATAAAACTATATAGTCAAAACTATATAATATCATTAAATTTATATCCTTTTTAACACTTTTAACTTTAAAAATATGAACATTGAAATAATCTAATCCTTTAATTTTGATTCCTTTCTTGTCATGGCATCCATACTGACCTTTCCTTTCTTTACGATCTTACAACAAACAACTAATTAGTAGTGGCACGTGGCACATTTCCATTTGTTGAACTACTTCCCGAGTGTGACTCAACAATCTTCTTTATGACAGGTTCCACCTTGCCACATGTTGTGCTGGCACTTTACCGCTTTGCTTAAAGTTCCTTCATTTTCTTATAGCAGGAGTGCATTGCCTATTGATCCTCTTAAGATCAATAACATGGTAAATCTTGACCTTTTAAGATCTAGTTAGCTATACCAACCAATAGATACACTACTTTTGTGCCAACGTGTCACCCTTTATTTTGTGCCAACTATCTGATAGCTACCAACTATTCATATTGCACTATTAACCCTCAAAGATTGTAGACCCATGACCTCATCATATTCCACATGTCTTGCAAGCACTTGGCTACATTATCTAACTGTTGATCATCTTCAAAATGTGGGTAAGCACTAGTCATTGATCTTTGAAAGATCAATGGTTGCACAATCTAAACCTTTTTGATAGTTTGAGATAGAAGTAATGACATTAACATGGACACATTTTGCTAAGGCACTTCCTCACTTTGTCTAAAACTTGTACGACTTCATCAAGTGGGAAAGCATTGTCTATTGATCGATCCAAGATCAATAGTGGAGAAAAAGATATTGTGTTAGACCACACCAAAGTGCAAAGCCAATGATAGTATAACACCTATGGTATGAAAAGGGAACAACTGTCAGCATCGACAGTTCATTTCATAAAGCATGGTATTGACATCAATGTGTACACATGTCCACAAGGTGCTTTCCCACATTACTTAAAACCTTTGCATCTTGATCAAGTAGGGAAGCACTAACCATAGATCTCCCTTTAGATCTACAAAGGATAGAAAACTCATTAAGGTCTTCTCATAATACTTCTCCTGTCATCATCTTAAACAAGTGTCAACACAATGCTTGCTCACATTATTTAAACTTCAATCAACTTCATCAAGTGGTAAAGTGCCCACCATTGATCTTCCAAAGATCAACGACATACAAATGTGATGCCAAAAAGTAAACCCATTGTATGATTCAACCAATGATATTTCTGGAAAGTTGCACATACTCTGACTAACACTGACAATTCTACAAAAGGTCTAATAGACTCTGACATAGCATGGATTTTGCAGTGCACTTAAAATCCACTATCAGCAAGGGCTATGTGGCACAAAGGTGCTTGCCTACATTACATAAAAGTTGAGCAGATCCATCTTGCAGGCATGCACCCACCATTGATCTTAGAGAGATCAATGGTCGACCCAGATAAACCACCATAGTTAAGATGATTTTCCAAAATACTTAATAAAATAACCATGGTTAGGGTAAAGGCGACTGGGGTAAAAATGGTTGGGAAAGGATTTTTAAAAGATATACACAAAAAAATTGAAAATAAGATATTTTAAAAGGACTAAAACTTCCTACACTTATTTGAATTCAAACAAATGAAAACCCTACCCTTGGAAACATGGAGCACAAGCAATATTAGGGTAACACAAAATTAAGGGATTTTGATTTACAGTAAGAAAATCTTGAAATGCAACCCTAATTTTGAATAAGTAGCTAAATTTTCATTGTAATATGTAAAAATTTTGAATGGTGAAAAATCAGGCAATAGTGGCTCTGTCTGGGGATGCATGCCCCTTGCAAGCATGGCAAGGATTCAAATCTCTAGGAAAAGTAGACCACACACTTGACAGAAAAAACTTTCTCTCAAATAGCTATATTGAAAATAGGTAAACAACCACTCCTACTATGTACATACAATGGCCCTGGGCCACCAAACTTCAACAAAAACTTTTACCTCTATCATATACATGATTTCATCAACACATCAACACTTTCAATCACTTTGTTAGGCAAAACAAAAGTGCCATCATTCTCATCGTGCATATAAAACTTAAAGACTATTTCATCATCATGCTCACTATGAGAAAAAACATCAGCATGCTCATGATTACACAAACTGGACTGCAAATCAAAATCCAACAATGATTCATGCATGCTAATCAAAAACATAAAAACTTCATATTCTACACCAATCATGAAGTTGCATGTACAAAAAACTTGCAACTCACCTTGTCTCTCCAGCTACAAATGTTATGTTAAATTTGATTGTTTCCTACTTATAGTCATGTCATTCACTAAATCATATTTATCTTTCATTGAAACCTCTTCACATTCTTCAAACAACTGATTAGTTACCAAATATGAAAATTATTCTAAAAGTGTTGATCTAAATTATGCTGATCACAATCATTTTCTTCATCTAATTGAATGTCGGAAAAAACCTTGAACTTATCTTTACAAGACTTATTAGCTTATAAAGAAAATCTATAATCTGATTGACAACTTCCATTTTTTTCCTCTTCATCACATGAATCATAAAAAAAAAATCAGCAAGATCAGCATGAAAAGAATCTAAAACAGTATCAAACTTCCCTTCACTAACATCCTCTGCATCCAACAAGTCATCATTTGCAAAGACATTTGAGGTACTATCATCTACATGTCCAAAATCTAATAAAGATTATTCAAATTCTACATCTCTTTCTACATCAAACTTTGGGGAATTGATTTTATTGAATGAGAATGTATTATGAGTGAAAACATCAAGATCCTTAGAAACACTTACTTGTTTTTCAAAATCACGAACCAACAAAACTGAAATTTTATCAGAGCTCAAGAAGACTACCTCACAAATCTTCTTCTGACTATGACTATCATCTAGATAACATGAAGAACTCACAACAACAAGATCATTAGTATAACAATCTAGAAAATTAGCATCATTATAACATTCATTCCTATCATGGCAATCACTACCTTTACTATTGTTACAACTTTCTTCAACTTCACATTCATTGTAAAAAAAATTATTTTCACTTTCATATCCATCTTCCTTATGCTGATTGCAATTAACTAATTCATTAACATTTGAATCCTTCTCTTCACACTCGGAAGACAAATTATCTTTCTCTATAGATTCATTATATTCATTACTACCTTGAATTTCAGCATACTCATTATCATTAGAAGATATAACATGAAATATATAATCACCACTTTCCATCTCTTCAATGAATCTTTCAACTTGCAAAAATCTTTGAAATCTTATAAGTGCTAGCCAATTGACTGAATTGGGCACTAGAACATCAAGGAAAACACTAGGAAAGGAAGATTCCTCGTGTCTACAATAAAAAGGCATCTTGCTAATCACTAATTTAAGCCTTAAATAACATTGTTCGGCATTTAAATCTTGAGTACTTCCTACTTCAATTCTTATAAGATTGACAATCCTTTTGTGGATCAATTTATTTAACATAGCAATGTTATTAGCCATAGTTTCTAAACTTTTAGAATTTGGCAAACTAATATCAGATCTAAGATCTGACTCCATCATAAAGTAAAACTTCTACCTCTTCCTTTTAGTGTTGAAAATCACTGAATAGAGGCAACCATGTTTTAAACATTTGACTTCCATGAAAAGAAAACATGAAAACCAAAATACCTCAAGTGTTGATGCAAGATTTTGATTTGCTGATTTGGCATGGATGCAGGACTGAAATTCCTTCACACCACTAGTCAAAACTTTGTAGAGCTGCCACCTCTTCGCAATAGGAATACAAAAATCACTGTTGTGATTTACTTTTTTACAATTCACTTTCTTATAATAGCAAATTGCAAACAACACTTCAAAATTTTATCAAGAATTTAAACTTCCTTTTCAAGAGACTATCAAAAGCTTCAAATTTGCCCATACAACTAAAAGTCCTTCAAAATTTTGCAATGAAATCAACTAGAAACAAATAGGTATAGAGATTTGAGAGTCGCCACTAACTCATGTGAGAAATAAAACATAAGTTATCACTTGATAAATTTGAACCAAACTTTCAAATGTAGGAAAAATGTAAACCATCTAACCACTCTTGTAGATTTACAAACTTGGAAAAGGGAACCCATACTTTATGTTCATTCTTGACTCTAATATTACAAAAATACTTGCAAAAAACTAAACTAATGGAAGATAGACCTATAACAGTCATAGAACACAATTTACATCCAATTTTACAACATACTGCTATCCATGAATAAAGCTTAACTAGGGAATAGAAAAATTCAACACAAAAATGGTAAACACCTCACATAACCCTGTTGCTATAGAAAATCCTTCCTATTGTATTGAATCTTCTTCAAATTTTCAAAGTTTTTCTATCATTTAGATTCAATACAACTCTCCAGTAGAGTCACCATTTTTTTGGTGTTTTGAAATGCTATAGGTTTCAAATTATCTCAATGAGAATAAGGTACATCTAGGGGAAACTAACTCCCATCTTCAACATACTATTTTAGACATTGGGCCAACTATAAGGCTAGACCCTTCTTCTACTTGAGGCTCTACAAAACCTAGGTTGGTGAACCTCAGATTCAATTAATATGGTACTAGTGCTAAAACATATTCATGAATCTATTGTAGTAGATTTGGCACTTATATCTCCCAATACTTATGCAATAACATAGATCTACAATAGATAAATGAGAATCTATGAAATTCACAAACTGGGCGAGGGCATCCTTTTCAGCTCTTAAACATGAAAGGGGGAAACCATTTGATTAATGATGTTGATTTTCAACAAGTCCTCAAATATGTACTAGTAAGAACTAATTGATCCTGTAGCTAATCAGTGCCTTATCTATTGGGAAAATCCATGAATCAAAAACATACATATGGATACCTGAGACATACTCATACATTCAGATATCTGATCTATGTTCATAAAGATCTCACTACTTACTGAATATCCTCTTGATGAAACCTACAACCCTGTCAAGGTAAATAAGAATATACTTGGCTTTTTGTTCCAATAGAAAACATGTCTAGACACACAACCTTAAGGGATTGAAAATGATTTTAAGCTCTTTGTTCTCAAACACAGAACATTGCAAACAACAAAGGAAGGAGACGAGAATCAGAATGAAACTAAAGAGATTTCTACTCAATTGTATTCATTTCCTTGAAATTACACATTCATATGCATGAAATTAAAACATAGAAACACCTTATAGGTTTAAACTTTATCTATATTATCTCTTCACTACTATTGTTCATACAAGAGAAATTGTTGAAAGAATGAGGTCTTAGTAGTGAGTAATTTTTCTTCTCAAAACTAGAATCATAGTTTCACAAATCTGAGAAAACTCAAGATTGGAACTCTTACATTGGATGAAAGAAAGAAAGATATAGGAGGAGAGAATTCTCGGATCTAATCTGAGAATGATGTGTCCACTTGAAATTCCATCCTTTGCAATTGCAAAACCTCTTTCCTCTTTCTACCCTTCTGATCTAATTTTCTTTTCATGATTATCCTGTAACAAACTTGGAAATATCTTTGTTGAATGATGAAAACCATTGAATCATAACTCCAACTTCAATTCATGAAATTCATCACATCTAAAAACACAATATTCTCAAAACTAAAAGGGTGAATGCACAAAGTTGGGTCACAATTCTACGGAAGTTAAATCCGCGAAATGAGACCTCTTAGAAATGGGTACCCGATTTTAAAAAATGGGCACCCGTTTTTGGCTTGGCTGCCTGACCCTAAATTTAAAAAATAGGCACCCATTATTTTTTAAAAATGGGTACTCATTTTTTATTTTCAAAAAATGAGTACCCGTTTCTCAAAATATTAAAAATTTTAATTTTTAAGAAATGGGCACCCATTTTTTTAAAATTGGGTACCCATTTTTTAAAAGTAAAAAACGGGTACCCATTTCTTAAAAATTCAATTTTTAAAGTTTTCGACAGATTTTACATGTCACTTTTAGCTTTTCAAAACGGGTACCCATTTTTTGAAATTCAAACAATGGATGCCCGTTTCTTACAACATGAGGTGGGATTTTTTTTTTTCTACCTCGGATTTTGGTTTGGGACAAGCTTGGTGAGACCAAGCCTATGCCTTGGCCTCTCAAGATTTGGCTAAGGCATTGAACTGACAAATTCATGCCTTGCCATAATTTTTAGAGGGTCTTCCCGATCAAATTATTTTACGAAACAAAAACCCATTAGAGCTCTCATTGTCCTGATTTCAAAAATATAAATTTTATAGAGTTATGATTTTATTTACTATTTTTTATTATTTTTTAATCAAAGGTGGTACCTAAATGTAAAATAGCAACGTTCACTAAAACTTTAATAACTTTTTTATTTTATATTTTTTCTTAAATTAATTTATATGTCATCAATCTAAATTCAATTCTTTTGAAGTTATAAAAAAAATTTGAAAAAAGTGAAATTTTGATCAAATTATGGTGTCTGTACATGAGAGGTTTTAAAATTTTCTTTTATAGCCAATTAAAAATTAATTTAAAAAATTATTCATTAAAAAATTAAAGAAAAATAATCTCATCAATATTTGGTTTGTAGGTAACTCCATTTAAAAGGATTTGCAAAAACTCATTCATTTGTGTCAAATTATGGTGTTCATACATAAGCGTGGTATGGTCCTGAAACATGCATTTTAAAAAAGTGGCTTTTAAAGATCCATACCAAAAAAATAATCTATCATATGGGTATAGAAATAAATTACATATTCAAAAAGAAGATTTCAGGCACTACAATTTTTATTTATGATGTTTTTTTATATTTAATCTCTAAATGGCTCAAATTTTGGTATCAATTGACAAAATATTTCAAAAATAGGAAAAACACTTCCACTTTTTGGCCAAAAGTGAGACCCAACTTCTTGCACTGACCCAAAAATTGGTGCCAAATTATACCAAAATGGCATAATATCCTTAAAACAATCCCAACATACCTTTTACTATGTATTTTTACCAAGCATGTAACTGCATTTGCAATCTTCAATCATTTTGGCCTCCAAAAGCAACAAATATATGAGATATTTGATTGAAAGAACATAATTGATTTTCATGCCAAATGAGAAACCAATGAAAAGGTAAAAATCAATTAAATATGACCTCTAGAAGCTAAGAAAACCTTTTAGAATCAATTTTCTCAACATTTAAACTTCAACAAGTCTTTATATTTGCCTTCTAACAAACTTTGATGCACAATGACAAAATTTTCCTGTTATGCTGAGAATGTCCCAAAAAAACACAAATCTGCTTATAACTCAAACCAGTGCACACCTGTGCAAAAATGAACTCCATAATCAAAAAGTTTATATCCTTCTAGTTCTAATGGTATGCTACACTACATATTTTGGATAAAAATTGTGCCCCTAAGGTCCATTTGAATTTTCACGCCCTAGCTCAAGAATAGAGCACTAAAATGAAAAATAAAACTATATAATATCATTAAATTTATATCCTTTTAACACTTTGAACTTTAAAATTTTGAACATTGAAAAATTGTGACCCTTTAATATTGATTCTTTTGTTGTCATGGCATCAGTACTGACCTTTCCTTTCTTCATGATCTTATGACAAACAACTAAGTAGTGGCACGTGGCACATTTTCATTTGTTGAACTACTTCCTAGGCATGACTCAACGTTCTTCTTTATGATAGGTCCCACCTTGCCACATGTTGTGCTACCACTTTACCACTTTTCTTAAAGTTCCTTCATTTTCTTACAGTGGGAAGGTGCTACCTGTTGATCCTCTTAAGATCAATGACATGATAAATCTTTCCCTTTTAAGATCTAGTCAACTATACCAACCAATAAATGCACTGATTTTGTGCCAATGTTTCACCCTTTGTTTTGTGTCAACTATTTGATAGCTACCAACTATTCATATTGCACTATTACCCCTCAAAGACTGCAGGCCAATGTCCTCATCATTTTCCAAGTGTCTTGTAGGTGCTTGCCCACATTATCTAATTGTCAATCATCTTTACAACATGGGTAAGTTGCAGTTGTTGATCTTTGAAATATCAACGTTGTTGCAATATGAACCTTTTTTATAGTTTGAGATAGAAGTAATGACATTAGCATGGACACATGTCACTAAGGCACTTCCCTACTTTGTCTAAAACACGTCAAACTTCATCAAGTGAGAAAGTGTTGTCTATTAATTGATCCAAAATCAATGGTGGAGCAAAAGATATTATGGGAGACCATGTCAAAGTGCATAGCCAATGATAGTATAACACCTATGGTACAAAAAGGGAGAAAATATCAGCATCGATAGTTCATTTCACAAAGTGTGATGCTAACATCAACGTGGACACATGTCCACAAGGTGCTTTCCTGCATTACTTAAAATCTTTGCATCTTGATCAAGCAAGGAAGTGCCAACCATGGATCTCCCTTTAGATCTATAGTGGATAGAAAACACATTAAGGTCTACTCATAATACTTCACCTATTGTCATCTTGGATATGTTTCAACACAACACTTACCTGCATTATTTAAACTTTGATCAACTTCATCAAGTGGTAAAGCACCTATCATTGATCTTCCAAAGATCAACGGCATACAGATGTGATGCCCAAAAGTGAACCCACTGTATGATTTGACCAATGATATTTCTAGAAAGTTGCATGTGCTCTTACCAAAATTGACAATTCTACAAAAGGTCTAACATATTCCAACACACCATGGCTTCTACAACACACTAAAAATCCACTATCAACAAGGGCTACATGGCACAAAGGTGCTTGATCGCATTACATAAAAGTTGAGCAGATCTATCTTGTGGGCATGTGTCCATCGTTGATCTTAGAGAGATCAACGACCAACCCAAATAAATTTCCATAGTTAAGATGCTTCTCCAAAATACTTAATAAAATAACCATGGTTAGAATAAAGGCGACTAGGTTAAAAATGGTCAAGAAATGATTTTTAAAAGATATATGCAAAAAATTGAAAATAAAATATTTTAAAAGGACTAAAACTTCCTATGCATATTTGAATTCAAACAAATGAAAATCCCACCCTTGGAAACATGGAACACAAACAATATTAGGGTAACACAAAATTAAGGGTTTTTGATTTACGAAAAAAAAATCTTGAAACACAACCCTAATTTTGAATAAGTAGCTGAAGTTTCATTGTAATATGCAAAAATTTTGAATGGTGAAAAATCAGGCCAACAAGCACCACCACCACCACCATTACCAAATGTGTTGTGGATCAATGCATTCATACCATCATCTTCAAATGTGTTTTCTAGTGCATGATTGCCATCTTACATGGGATCATGATCTTCTCCTTCAATACTCACATCTCCATGTTCCTCCATATTTACACATCCATTTTCCACAATATTCACACCTCTACGTTCCTCTAAGATATGGTAGTCCATATCATGTACTACTCTTGGGAGATTGACCTATATAAAAATGATGATAATCAAACCCCTATTCCATGGTTCATATGTATATTAATTACAAAAACAATATAACAAACTATCTAAATCAAATTCCCTTGTATTATTTGACATGATCCCTTTTCATAGGAATAACTTATTCTTGTACCCTTATTGAGTTAGTTGTACTTAATGTTTATATATGCACATATGGTTTTGAAAGAAAATTTTGGTGTAATTAATGTGTGTATCTAAAAAAATATTGGACATGTTGTACATAATGTTTATATCTGCACATATACTTTTGAAAGAAAAATTTGGTATAGTTAGTGCGTATATCTTTAAAAATATTGGACATGTTGTACTTAATGTTTATATCTACACATATGGTTTTGAAAGAAAAATTTGGTGTATTTATGCTTCTTCATTTTGATTTTGTTCAAGGGAAACCCATCAATGGTAATAGAAAACAAAAATACATTTTCTAAGAGTTTACAATTGTTCAAAAAAATTAATGTTTTACAATAAAATGCACCTAAAGAACTGTTAGCTCATTAACAAGAACAAAGTGTTGAAATGGTATAGAAAGTGGTTGACATGAGAGGTCCATAGGTGAGGATGTTGACCAATCTTGAAAACTTGAATGCTAAAATGAAAGCTATCAAGGATCAAACACCTATGCTAGAGTTACAACATAATGTGAAGTTGATTTTAGATATGGTAGAGGCATATATTCAGAAGTTTGATCAAAATTTAAGGCACATGAGAGGGTTTGTGGCAATATACCAAAAGGAGAAGGAGCAGTTTTAGAAAGAGACTACATGGCAGAAACAATAGCTAGAAAACATAGATAATATTATGGGAGCACTAGATAAAATCTAGGAAAGTTTTGTGGTAAGTACTATGACATTGGAATCACTTGCAAGTGTCTTTGAGAATTTACAGTCCACTTATCAAGTGGACTACAAGCTATGCAATTTTTCATGTATTGCATCTACTTTTTCTTTTCCATTTCTTGTAAGAGTGTTTCAAGATTGGGAACCACTTCAACATCCTTTTCATGGTTTAGAGGTAATGTCATTGTGGTAGAGGCTTCTACAAGGGAACAAGCCTTGTGATTATGGTATTTACATAGAAGAATAACTTGCTTCTTCAACTCCTTACACTCAACTTTTCACTGAAGTTATTCTTCTAGCGAGAATGCAAATGTTTAAATAATTTTTGCCAGAATACAAATGTACATTAAAGAAAGATAGGTGGGGATGTCTACTTGGTATGAAAAAGATGTTTCCACCCCTTTTTTTATGATCGAAAGGAAGATGCCTCACAAGGCTCAAGTTAAACTTAAGCGCTAAATGCAAAAAAAATATGATTAGGGATGAAATGGATTGGGGAAATTAAAAATAATAATGCAAGCTAAATGATTCAAATAAACTTAATTAATAAGTTTCGGAAAATACACCCTAAAAAAAAAAACAAAAACTTGTAATCGCCATAAATGAAAAGCTGAAAATATTAACCTTTATACTAAATTTGAAGTTCTTCTAAGTGTAGAAAAATGCCTTACACGTTCAATTTTAGGCAACAAAATGGGCTAGGCATTTTTGCCCTTGGGAATTTACCCCAAAAAAAGATTAGTTACAATCCTGCAAGTCTGACCTTTATGAATTTGTTACGACATTTATACCAACACATAAAAATATGGAAAATATGGGGGAATGGAACCCCTATCTAGGAATCAACCTTGGAAATGAAATAATATTGCATGAAGAAAAAAAATCCAAAGGTAAATATTAGATGTATCTTGCTAACTCCTAATGGGTTTGGTTATTATTATTTGTCCCCGTACCATTCACTTTGATAGCCATATTAGGGAGTTGATCTCACCTAGTTCATCCTCATGAGTTTGAATTCCTTAATCATGATCTTGGGTGGTCAAATTAATGTACATGACATTTACACCTTAGGGCCCTATTTGATCATCATTTGTAAGGGCCTTAATTTTGACCACAAAATGTCTCTCAATATATTTTTATTTACTTTCATCAGAGGGGGAATCTGTATCTTTCTTACTTGGAGATAAGGGTGAGTACCCTGAACTTGAACTTCTTGTTGTCTTTAATTTAGTCCCAACTTGTGAAGCCATCTTACCTTTTGACATTTTCTTCTTTTGAGGTTGCCCCTTTTCCTCTATCCCCTTCCTCTTCATTCCTCTTGTTTTTAATTCATTGTCACTCCCTCCATTCTTCTTCTTGTTTTGGCCCTCTTTTTTTATTGAACATTGAAGGAGTTGTTCACATGATTCCTCATTTGGTTCTTCTATATCTTTCATTAGTTTATATTTCGATGGAATTATTTTTTCCTTAAACTTATCCATCTATTGGTTTATCCATGTGTGAGTGAATGGTGTTAAACATGAATCATTATTGTGTCAAAATTTCATCTTTTTTTGTGCAATCTATAGCAAGAATTGCATTCTTTCTTGTTGTGTCATGATCACCTTGGAAATAGCTTTCATCCTCCTCAAATAGCTTTAGAATAAGCTATAACCTATTTACTACCAAATTCACTGATCTTTATAGGTCTTTACCTTAGATTAAAAAATCATGTTAATCCAATGATCTTCAATGTGAGCTATATATGTTTATACTTGACTTCATATGCCCTCTAAATTTGATGATGTGGATTTAAGTTGGGTTGAGTGTTGTATAGTCCTAGTGTAAAATTATTTCTCATCTGCCCCTATGCTAGGACTAATGGGTAGATCATGCTTGAATTTTCAATATGAGAACATTAAGAAACCCCAAATATGTGCTTATGCTTTATTGAGTATTTTCTATTGAGAATGGATTGAAGAAGCTAAATAAAGAAGATCATTGTTAAAAGTGGTTGTTGAAATAGATTATGTGTTTCAATCATTATTTTTTCACTAATGTCAAACCTACTATTTGATGGTAAGACAATTTCTTATAACATTCAAGTACTATCACTTAGTTGATTGATGAAGAGGATTTGATCAAAAGATCTATCAACAACACCTAGAGGAAAGGTTGAGTTATGCTTACGTAATGAAGTACAAGGATTAGTTAAGATAGTGGTAACTTGATGCATTGATTATCTACTTAAGGTTGCAAATGTTGGCTACACTAAAAAATATTATAAGAAGGTGAGATACAAAGTTTGTATGCTAAGCTTGACCGATTGGACAGTAGGTGTCAAGCAAAGTCAGTGCAAGTCAAGCATAAAATTTGTTGGAGCCAAGTAAATGCAAATTCTAGTGGATTTTGAGTAAGATAATTGATGTCATGTAAATTTTACTTGATTTCGAGCACCGATAAAATTTAGATGATGTCGAGTGATTTTGTAGAGGATGTTGAGTAGCACAGTGTGTGTCAAGAATCAAAATATTGATAATGTTGAGTTGCTGCATTATTTTAAAGATCATGGATTCGATGAATTTGACTCGACAAGTTTGTTTTCTTGGATTTTCTAAACCAAGTGGAAGATAAGGATGATGAGCTAGTGGTACAGAATTCTAAGTAAACTATTTTAAAGTGAATTCAAAGTGGATTCTAAAGGAAGTTTCTAGAATAGACAAGATGTGGGGTAGATACATTGTATCCTACCTAATCCATCTATAACCCTAATTTGGATGATGGAGAATGAGTGGAAAAATATCTTAATTTCCTATTTATAAGAATGGTTGGTCATGAAGCAAGGTTTTCATATGCAAGAACCTAAGGGAGACAAGAGGTCAAAGGGTTTTGCTTTATCAAGTGACTTAAGAGAAGAGTCTACAATGGTATGTTAAGCAAGAAGGCTTAAGGAGATATATGCTTGAAGGGTGAACAAGCTATCAAAGTTGCAGTGAGTGAAAGCCAAGTGCAATGGAGGACTAAATAGAGATTTGTAATCTACAAATGAAGTTGTAAGTTGTATCAAATCAAGCCTTACTATTACTCTCTAACAATTGTATCACTCTAGGGTAAATCCTTTGGATTAAGGTTGACCTAATAGTCATTTGTAAATCCTTTAATTGTGTGGCATTCCAAGTGAATGGTCTAAATTCCTCTAACAAGGCTCACTTCCAATAGGGTGATTGAAATCCTTTAATAGGGTCACATTTAATAGTGTTTATTGTAACCCTTAATAGGGTTGGCCTTTCACAAGGCATCACTTTAGAAGAGTGAAAATAGTAGCATGTTACTGGTGGTTTTTCCCAAATTGGGTCTCTATGTAAATCATTTTGTTATGTGTGTTGATGAATCTATTATGTTTCATACTTTACATTTCTACAAGTTGATTTAACAGTAATCTACAAGTTTTGAGTGATTGCATAATCTTATGGATGTGTGCATGAGTATAAATGTTTTATGGGTTCACTAAGCTATGAAATGTTTTATTTATACATTTGGACCTTGGATAATTGATTCACCACCCCTTCCCCTCTCAGTTATTCTAAAGAATTCCAAAATTTTCATATGCTAGTAACTATCTCGCTACTTCGATTATGACTAGCCTACCAAGTTGTGCAATTTGTCATGTATTGCATTTGAATTTTCTTTTCCATTTCTTATAAGAGTGTTTCAAGGTTGGGAACCACTTCAAAATGCTTTGCATGGTTTAGAGGTCATTTCATTGTGGCAGAGGTTTCTACAAGGGAATGAACCTTGTGATTATGGAATTTACACAGAAGTAGAACTTGTTTCTTCAACTCCTTACACTCAACTGTTTACTGAAGTTATTCTTCCAGCAGTGAGAATAGCTACTACAAACTATTGGGAGATAAAGGACCTTGAAACCTATGCTACATTTTCTAGAGACATGGGAGAAGTTACTACTAGATTCAGTACTTTATAACATTTTGGATCATATAGTGATGCCCAAATCAACAACAATAGATACTTGGGATCTTTATAGGGAGACTATGCCAATACATGCATGGTTACATCCTTGGCTTCTATTGTTGGGCCAACATATGGAGCCTTTATATACAACAATTTTTTATAAGTTGGAGAATTTTTTTCATTCCTGGCATGCAAGTGATGCATCTGCATGTGCAATTTTATCACCTTGGAAAACTATATTTGATCCTGCTAGCTGGGAACAACTGATTGTTCATTTTATTGTACCTTATCTGATGACAGTTCTATAGAAATTTTTAATCAACCTAGCTAATCAGAGACTAGACCAATTTAACTAGGTTATGGCTTGTTTCTTTCTAAAAATATCAGCTATGATATGTTTTTGTAAAATTTCTTTTGAACTCTTCCCATTTTCTTGGTTTGCATTATTTTTGTGCAAGATCTTGAGCTAAGTCACTTAGCATAGGTTGAGGGATTTTTATTGTTTTATTATTTGGATTTTGGAATATGTATGCAGCTAGATCAATTTTTTTGTTGTGTTAATATGTAATAAGAATCTTAAAAAAGATCTCTCTCTATATATAAAGACTACAAGTTGTGCAATTTGTCATATATTACATCTACATTTTCTTTGCCATTGCTTATAAGAGTGTTTCAAGGTTGGGAACCACTTCAACATCTTTTGCATGGTTTAGAGGTAATTTCATTATGGAAGATGCTTCTACAAGGAAATGAGCCTCATGATTATGACATTTACACAGAAGAAAAACTTTCTTCTTCAACTCCTTACACTCAACTCTTCACTAAAGTTTATCTTCCAACAGTGAGAATAATTGATAAAAATTCCTTAGAGCCAAGGGACCCTAAACATATGCTACATTTTCTGGAGACATGAAAGAAGTTACTAGAGGCTTCAACACCTCATAACATTTTGGATCATATATTGATACCCAAATTAATAGCAACATTATATACTTGGGATCCTTGTAGGGAGACTATGCCAATACATGCATGGTTACATCCTTGGCTTCCATTGTTGTGGTAGCATGTGGAGCCTTTATATCCAACCGTTCGTTATAAGTTTGGGAATATGCTTCATGTATGGCATGCAAGTGATGCATCTTCATCTACAATTTTATCACCTTGAAAATTTGTATTTGATCCTACTAGCTTGGAACATCTGATTGTTCATTTTATTGTACCTAATCTGATGGCAGCTCTACAAGAATTCGTAATCAACCCATCTAATCAACAACTAGACCAGTTATCTAGGTTATGTCTTTTTTCTTTCTAAATATATCTGCTATGATATGTTTTTGTAAAATTTCTTGCAAACTCTTCCCATTTTTCTTGGTCTACATTATTTTTGTGCAGGATCTTGCAAAAATTGATAAGGTGCTATGATTGTACTATGTATTCCTTGATAACTCATAACTCCTTATGTAAGAATACTATTCAAAGGAATACACACATAATTAAATACAAGAAACTATTATTAACTCCATGTATTTCTCAAGAAAATAAAAAGGAGTGTAAGAACACAAGTTATTAGACACCAATCCAACTTAGAAAGATCCATAATTACTTCAAATACATAATGTAAATGCAAAGCCTAAAATAAAAATCTAGACACCAACATCAGAATGAAAGAATAATGTGTTGAATTTACTTAAATTTATAGGATAAAATGGAAGAGCAATTCTAATATGTAGATTTTTCACCAATTTCCTATATGATGAAGGGCCACACCACCCTTACCAAACTCACAACCAAGAATGCAATAAAATGGAGGCAGAGAGATGAAAAAATGCTTCATAAAACATCCATGAATATTTGAAATTCATTAGAATATTCTCCAAATGGAAAAACTCCAAAATCTTATAAAAAAAGAGAGCTTCCTCACAAGGACTTCCAACTAGAAGAGCTTACAACAAAAGAGCTTCTTCTTGAAGACTTCTACTTCCCAAGATTCTACTTCTTGAGCTTCCTTACAAGAGATTACATTCCAAGAGCTTGATTACAAATGAACATAAGCCTTCCTTAAATAGGCACTTGCCACCCAATGCATGATTTATCCACAATATTCTAGAATTTCTACAGCCTTCTACAATATCCAAAACCTTCTACAATATCTACAACTTTCTAGAATTCCACCTAAATACAACTAAGCACTACCATGTGGCCTAATTAGAAAATTACATTTCTTTTGTAGATTACAACAAATATTAAATGCATGATTTAAGGAACTTTCCAAAAACTTCTAAGATGCCACCTACACACCTCGATTAATGGAACGACACTACTTTTTTATTTTTTTATTTTTTCTATTTATGCCACCTATGCACCTTGAAAGTATAAATTCCTCTTTTCTCTCTTGTTTTCCATTTTCTATTTTTTTTAATTTTTCCTTCTATTTTCATCACTTTCTCTCTCCTCCATAATTTTTCCTTTTTTGAAAAAAAATTTAATTTTCCCATGCAAGATGCTCCTGCATCAGACTCCCTTGGTAGATAGAAAAGTGTGTCCCACACTTTGATGCCAAAAGAAAGATACACAACCATCTTCATCTTCACCACAAGCTTCCACCTCAACCAGCATGCAAATCTTCCACATTTTTTGAACTTTATTTTTCTAATGCATGATGCTCCTACATCCGACTCCCATTGTAGGAATAATTTTGTGAATATGCATTCACAAAATGAAGTAGCCACTGTTGACAGACTTTTGTCTCTTCCTCCAACACATAGCTGGAACAAGTATCTGGTGCCGATATATTTCCTTCTTTCTTCTTTCCCAACACCTACTTAGAACAAGTGTCTGTTGCTGAAATTTCTCCTCTACAATGAACTCTGTCCAAGTATAAATCTTATCCTCATCCAATCTTGTTGAATCAATAACACCTGTAGTAAACCCAGCAACACCATACCAATATTCCTTTGCATACCACACATGACTAACAAGATCCTCATGCAAACCAACATCATATAATTCATAGAAATTTACCTTTTTGACATAGTCATCTTTGCTTGTCTCTTTCATGTCGTCAACAATGCATGTAACTACTTCACTTTCTTGATCTCCAACTAAGGCACTATATTTTTCCTCCATTGCTACAATCTTCAAATCATCTTGATCTATTTCAGGTTCATAAATCTTGTCATCTTCATGCTCTTCCTCTTCTCTTTCATCTTCTTCCACTTTAGGTTCACAAATAATTTCCTCTACATCCTCTTGCTCTTATTTTGTATCACATGTTTGATACTCCACTGGATCTTCTATCTTTTCTGCATCCAAGGAATTATCAACATCTTGTTTCTGGTGACATGCTCTTCGTTTCTGCAACTTAGCTTCTAATTCATTCACTTGCTTCTGCAAATCAACTAGCAATGCCTCTTGATTTCTTGCCCTAATTTTCTCAAGTCAAGGAATCCTTAGAATCCATCCAATCACAAAAGTCATCTTCTTCTTTCTCTTCTCCATAATCAAGTCTTTAGAAGACAAATCTAGTGCAACACAAGAACCTGGTGCAAACTACCTCATAGTCGGTGATCTGTCTACACAATCAAAAACTTCTTGACAAACTTCACCGAACTCAAGGTCCTGGTGCAAACTACCTCACATTCGGCAATCTGTTCGCATGCTCAGGAACTCCCACTTTGATACCACTGATGAAGGGCCACACCACCCTTACCAAACTCACAACCAAGAATGCAATAAAATGGAGGCAAAGAGATGACAAATCCTCCTATAGAGTTAATGTAACTTGGACAATCAAAGGAGAATGTGTGTCATTGCAAGATGTATGCTTTCTAGGATCTTGAAATCTTTAATAGAAATTTAATTTGATAAAGTAAGTGTGAAGGGAAAATAAGGAAGAATAGTTACACCTAACAAAATGGAGAAGGTAGGATTTCAAAACCCACTATCTTTAACTTATCCTTCGTGAGAGGGAGCTATGGGCAAAATGTAAAAAGATTGAGTGTTGAAGGATTAAGATTATGCCTCCTTGAACTCTCTTAACCTAATGATGGATCATGGAGTATGATCCTTAACATTAATGTTGACAAAAGTGATAAATAATCATTCTTAGAAGCATACTAACATAATCATAGATGTTGGAAACCAACAATTTTAAACTTTGAATCTTTTATTCAATCCCCATGAGAGTGGAAAAAGAAGAAGAAATGTAAATTGGATATGATATTTCTCCAAAAATTATTAGGCTCTAAAATGTTGGAAAAATAAGGTCAAGTTGTTAATAACTTTGTCCAAATGAACTAAAATATCTCAATCAAAATGATTATTTTAAAATATACAAATATGATAAAATTATTTATGGATCAAAACATTAAGAATTGAGGGAAAGAGTTTGAAAACCTAAATAAATATTGACCATTAAATTTTTTTTTTCATTTAAGTAATTATAATTTAAAATAGTTTATTTTATTATATATATATATATATATATATATATATATATATATATATATATATATATATATATATATATATATATATATATATATATATATATATAATATGTTTTAATGGTGATCTATCATTACACCTTATTTATTATTATTACACTATCTAGCTTCAAACACTTCTATAAGAAAGAGATATAGATTTCAAATTAAATTCACAAATGATAAGTTATCAATCTTCTATTAAATCCTCATAAGAGAAGTAAAGAAGCACAAACATGAATTTGATATAAGATTTCTCTAAAAATCAAGATCTTCTCAAAATTTGGAAAACTGAGGTCAAGATTGTTGAATATGTTGAATGATTGGGGGGTTGGACAGGGGAGGTGATAATTATTCCCTGCACACTTTATAAAACTTTTTCATTGTTGGTAAATTAATAAAAACAACATTGACAACTTTCAATTTTTTTTATAAGAACATTAAACATCCAAAAAAATGTAAGCATGAATGCATACAACACTAAAATAGAGAAAACACAAATTAATTTGGAAAACCCAAATTGGGAAAAACCATAAAGAAGCTAATTTTCATTAATTAAAAACACATATTAGAGTGACATCGATTAAGGTGATTTTTACAAAGTCTCACTACTAGTCGAGATAGCTACCCTTAAATATGAATAGGCTTACTACCAATATAAAATGGCTCATTAGAAAGAAAAAGAGGCTTGCCACTAAATTATATGAAAAGAAATTCAATCTGGTGTTGAGATCATTGTCACCAATACTTTATCCAACACAAGATCAACACCACATAGATCTCTAGAAATAATTTCACAATTACAAGCAATACATAAGCCACAAAAGAAACATAGATCCTTTCTCTTCATACACTCATTGACACCATCAACCATGTTGGCTAGAACTATTTTGAAATAGTCGACACCAAGATGTTCATGTGGTGGTAAGGACTAAAATGTTCACCACCTCAGCCAATACAACTTACCACACACAAGATCATCTCCCTAGTCATCAATTCCAATGAACATAATGAAAACAATACATAATAACAACTAGGATTGAAATACATACTCCAAATAGGATTGATAAAAAATAACCAATCCATAAAGTGTTGTACACAATGTAGAACCAACACTAGAAAAAATAATGATAGATATCTAAAGCACAACTTTCAACAAGCACTTCTAATAGAATAGACATATTATTGGTGCAACCACCAAAGACTATTTGTACACATAAACCAATACAACCAAAATATTGAAATGCATAGAATATGTTGACATCAATGACAACAACATGAATAATATCATCTTCACATTCTAACAAAGATGATAATGCATTTGACCAAGAGAATTAAAATATCTCAATCAAAATGATTATATATACCTATGGCTTAAAATATTTCAATAATGAAAAATAATTTTGTAAATAAAAATTAAAATAAAATTGTAGGAAATAAATAAGTTATTAATTGGTATTTTATAATAATAAAAATGTTGACAACTATTTAAATGAAGAAGAAAATTATTTTTTGATTACATAATAAAACAACTAATATCAAGACTATTTTGATAAAATTATATTAGCTCTACTAAATAAGATGTTAAAGTAATTTAATTTGTCAATATATTTAATATAATTTATTATACAATGACTTACGATTTCTTTTTAAGATAGATAATAAATAATGTACAACTATTTTATAATTTTAAAAAATATAATGATCTCTTTCATCTTTATACCATTTGAGTAGTCTTACAATTTTTATTTTTATAAATAAAAATATAGATAATTATCTTCTTAATATACACTTGAAATTTAGTATTAGGGATCAACTAGGGTTAGAATAAGTTTTAGGATTCAAGTCCATGATTATACTATTCTAGGCTAAACTTGGGTTAAGATTACAATTAATTTAAGGTTAAGATTAACATTTTGGTTCAGTTAGAATAAAATCTTCATTTTCATTTTATTTAAATTAGGGTTACAGAGTGTTAGGGTTATTGTTCAATTAGTATTAGGGCTATAGTTAGTAATACAAACACTCAAAAGATTGTGTGCCTAACTCATTCATCTTTCTCATGTAAAGTCTTTTGTGGCCTTGAAGAGAGGTGACTTTTAAAAGGTAACTAAAATTACCTTTGAATTTAATTATCTTTCTAATAATCATCTAAATTATTTAGTTTAAATTATAATGTCCTAATTCAATTAGTGGTCTATACAAGTGATTAATAAACACAAATTTTTAAAAGCTTGATATATCATTTAAGAGTTACATATACTAGCTTTTGTAAGTTGGTATTTTGTTTCAATTTGAAAATTAATTCATTTATATTATGAATTCTATTTCATTTGATTTTTAAGATTTTAACATATTATTAAGTGTAACCATTACACCTCTTTACATATACCAATAAATAAATAATTTGAAACACTTTATATTTATAAACCAATTATATTATAAAAAATCCATAGTGTTAACTCTTATCCACCGTATCAATTGAGAAATGTCTTTCAGACATCAAAAGGGTGTCTGATAAGTTAATTTTCTGTTGGATAGTGTTTTCCTTGATGTCACACAAAATGTCATATCAGTCTTTAATCTTAGTTAACCGAGTTCAGACAATGATAACCGAGCTCACTCGGTCATCAAAGGAAAAATGGAGAAGTCAGTTTTCACCGAGCTCACTCGATCATCAAAGGAAAGATGGAGAAGTCAGTTTTCACTGAGCTCACTCGGTCATCGAAGGAAAGATGGAGAAGTCAGTTTTCACCGAGCTCACTCGGTCATCGAAGGAAAGATAAAGAAGTCAGTTTTCACTGAGCTCACTCGGTCATCGAAGAAAAGATGGAGAAGTCAATTTTCACCGAGCTTAGTCAGTCATCAAAGTGGAGTCGATTTCACCGAGCTCACTCAGTCATCACAGGGAACTCAGTGCTTACCGAGTTCACTCGGTGACTGAAGGATTTCACAGAATTCTTTGTATTAACTGGGCTCAGTCAGTTAACACAGGAATTATTTTTTAGCAGAGTTTACCGTGCTGGGTTGGCCAGTAAAGGGATTTGTTAAATCTTGCAATTCAGCCGACTATTGGAATAATTTTTTTCCAAGTTATTTGAGCCAACTTGATAATCCAAAAAATATATATAAATATATATATATATATATATATATATATATATATATATAGAGTTATTCAAGTTGTAAAGGTGTGTGAAAAAAAAAGTGTAAAAAAAAGTGAAAAACAAGAGAAGCAAGGATGCGAAAGCAAATAATTGGATAAGAGGAGACTGAGAAAATCCTGATGAAGGATTAAAGGATATATAAAGTTGTATTTGATCAGTAAGGATCCAATCAAGCCGAACAGAGATCTGTAATCAGCAAAAGATAAGTTGCATATTATTCAGGTCACTTCATTGTTGCTTTATAACCTTTGCAGCAATGAATCCAAATCTCTTAACAAAGTTGGTTTAATAGCCATTTTTTAAATCCTCTAACAAGGTGACAATTCAGTTAAATTGTTCTAAAGACCTCTAGCAAGGCCACTTCTAATAGAGTGTTTAAATCCTCTAACAGGGTCATACCTAACAGTGTGTTTTTATAACCTTTAACAGGGTTGGCTCCTAACAGGGCTCACTTCAGAAGAGTGAAAAACAGTAACTAGTTACATTGGTGGTTTTTCCCATATTGGGTTTCCACGTTAAATCTGGTGTCTCTAGTGTTTGAGTTTGCTGAATTGTTTTGATATCAGTTCTTAATGATTGTTATTATTTGCTGCAATATCAAGTTTCAGTAATCTGTAAAATAGATCAAACTTTTAGACATCTAAGGGACTGTGAAATGTTTTTGTAGTAACTGATTCACCCCCTCCCCCTCTCAGTTACTTCATTCTCATTTCCAACATTTTCTCCTTTTAATAATTAAATTAAAAATTAAAATACATTTCTATACTGATTTTGAAAATGATGTTGTCTCTGATCCAAAATATTAGTGGGTTGTGATCAAAGACAATATGGGGAAGAGACTTCAAATGAGAATGATTCGAAGCCACCTAAGAAGAGGAGGAAAGAAATTTATCCAATCTAACCTAGATCAAATTAAAGGGTTACCCATGATATTTATATCCACAAGATTGGAGTTATTTATGAAGTTAACAAGGTCTCCCATGCTATAATTATAGTTAGCAAGTCCCCCACATTTTTAGATGGGTGCAAAGGAGAGTTAAAGTCCCCTCCCAACAAGCAACTATCAGAATGTAAAGACTATAAAAAATTATGTATTTCTTCCCATTGGGATTTTTTGCCTGCCCTATTGTTGGGGGAGTACACATTGAAAAGCTTCCATGCATTATGGTCTTTTTCAAAAGAAACAAAAAGGTAGTTTTGGAAAATAAAATGAGGGAGCCTTTCAATTTAGACAAGCTCCAAAGGGTGGTGATACATCCAAAAGCACCATTGGATTTAGAATACAAGTACATGGCCCCCAACCAAAGGTTGTTAACAATTTTGGTAAAGTTATTGTAAGCCATTTTAACTTGAGTTAACAAGATGTCCACCTTATGTTAAAAAATGTATTATTTAATAGAAAAATACTTCTTGGAGCTATCTATCCCTCTTATATTCCAAGATAGCAAGATCACCTCTTACCTCTTAGATGGTTGTCTAAGATGAGTTGCCTTCGAGCAGCAATCTCACTTGCAATGACTTTATCATTCATGACCGGGTGACCCTATCTTTTGGTCTTCCTTTTATGAAGTCTCCTCCAACATCTAGCTTTTTAGTCTCTTTGGATTTATTATTCTTCTTTTGTGTTTTTCATTCCCCTTCCTCCTCCTCAATTTCTAGTTCCACCAAAGTATCCTCCACTTGTTTCTTGAGGTCTTCCTCCTAGTGTAACCCTTTAGGGCGAGGGGGGAGGTCTATAATAGTAACCAGATCCTCAAGGGAAGTCTCTCCTAAAGAACCAACTGATTTTTGTAGGCCCCACTCCTAAGTCTCCCCTTCCTCAGGATGTTTGATGATAATATCCATGGCACTTCCTACTCCACCTCTGATTGTTGATTCACAATTCCCTGAGAGCACAAATTTTTTTAGGGGTCCCTAAATTGTAGGACCTCATTGTCTAATTGATGGTTATCTACATTGATGGTTTTTACCTCCTTCTCAACAAGATTTTGTTGGATTTCTTCTCCGTGAGGGCCTTCTTGAACCTCTGAGGTCACCTAGAGTTTCTCACCTTCTGAGATTCCAACATCTGCCTCACCTAAGGGAAAGAAAAGGATTTCTCCTTCCTCCAACTCTTTTCCAAGAATATCTTGGGTTGTGGTTCCGCTAGCTTTTGAAATTTCCCCCTCAATATTTTTTTCAATCCACGAGGAGGAGACTTTTTCCTCTTCTTGTTGTTCCTTCAATTTCCAAGTATCTGTAGTGTGCCCCCTAGTTTTACAGTTTTGACAGAACATGGAAGCATTTTCATATAACAGAGCTTGTATATGCTTCCAAAACCTTGATTTTAGGATGATAAAGGTGGGAAGGGTTTTGTTTACTACCACATTTACATAGAATCATGTGAACACAAGTCTATATTTGGATAGTGTAACACCATCCATAGTGATGAAGTTCCTGAAAGAATCCCCAATCCAACATTATATCAACTCATCCAAAAATTCCAATTGGAGTCCTTATAATCTAATCTAGACCAGTGTTATACACAAAAGGTCATTGGTCGAGTTGAACCTTGGCTTCCACTTGGCCATGGTAAGGGGATGCTTACCTTATAACCATGACCACATAAGGACCATAGAAAGATCTTTACTAGGTGTGAACTAGATAAGGAAGAGGCTAATTGACATAGATGAGGTAGAGACACTTCCTTTCAACTTCCACTAGCCCATAACCCATTTTTTGACCATTTCAATCGAAGGCCAAAAGTTTAGAAATATACCTACGACCACTAAATGCAGAGCTACCATGGTTTTTTCTACCGCCAAGTCACGGAGCCCAATCTATGTTCCTTTATTTGTGGTATTTATACTAACCATGACCAATTCTAGAATGCTCTTGTAAGTGCCCACAAATGTAAATTTCCAACCATTCTTGGTGGGGTTCACTGACTCGACAACCCTCTCACAACCATCATTCTACATCCCAAGGACCTCCACTATCTCCATGAGTACTGACAGACCATGTTCTACTTTAGTCAACATCATGACAAAGGATGCCCTTAGAGGCACATGGCCATAGGAGCTAGTGGGAGGATGGATCCTCCCCAACATCTATCATTGGGAATTTGAAAAGAAAACAAGTAGGAAAAAGTTGTAGAGCACCAAAGTTGCATAAAATCAATTTATTTGTATTGTTAAAATAAATTTTAAATTTTACAAAATTATTGTACTCTATCTTTCCCATTAGTTATAATATGTACACTCTACTCAATGAAGTAAAGTGGGTGCTTTGTTCTATTAGAGAGGAATTAGGATGTTGAACTATGCTTGTAGAAAGGGCCATGTGTATAGGAAGGAACAAAATGATAGAAACCTTGAGCTCTTCTCATTAATTAATAAATGCAAATAAACTATCTAATTAGATGCAAGACTTTGTCATGTGGCTACTCATGTTTGAGAGAAATTGGATATGTTCTACAATGCTTATAGTTAAAGGTTGCATATAATTGTAAGGAAGATTGACCACTTTAGTATTATTATTTTATGAATACTGATTATCTAATTTTAATAAAGATGTTATTTGTAAATAATCATAGTTTTTGTCATTATTTTTAATAGTTTTCAAGCTATTTAATGTTCATTATTTTATAAAATTAACTACATCATAGATTTTTTAAAACAATGAACATCATATAATTTGATAAATAAGAAAATAATGGATAAAAGTCACAATTACCATTTAAAAATTTACTTTTAAATTTTTACAATCTTTGTTTAAGGGATGCTTCGAATATTTAGAAATAGTTTAATTCAAAATTTTAAGAATATTAATGAACTCATACTTCCTTAAAATTCATTCTAAAATTTGTTTCAAATGACAAGAAAGTTTATCTCTTCTTGAAAAACAACAAGTTATATTGCATGTACACATCCATATATGCCACACTAATTTTAAACTAATTGAAAATTATAAAAATATTAATTATTAGATATTTAATCCTAAATTGTAACCCTAATCTTTAAAAAGTATTTTTCTTTATTAATTTCTGAGTTTTGACCATAACTTAATCAAAATCATTTTGTGATATTTTTATTCATTTTTAATGAAAAAATTATATATTTTAAATTACATAATGCTTTAAATTACAAGTTTTATAAAATAAACAACATTACTATTTAAAAAATATTAATTTTAAAATATTAAAATCAATAAAAACATACAAAACAAAACCCCACATATATATTTATTTGCATTTACAATATAAAAAAATTACAAATAAGATTTTTACTATCATTAATTATTAATATTTAATAAAAATAATACTAAAAATTAAATAAACTCATATATTTAAGCCGATAGGATTTTTATTGTGGCACACAATGGTTAGGAATTTGTCATATACCTAAAAACTATTAGATGTTAGATGATAGTAAATTGGAAGTTGCAATGTATTGTTGGATGCCTAGATATTAACATTCACATAAACATCCTACAACCTATTTAGTAAAGTGGGTTTATGGTACTTCCATCAGCATATTTAGCAAAATATTCTACATTATATTTATTGCTATGTTACTCCATGTTTAGGAGTAATAGATATGCACTAAGGTAGTTTCCAAAACTGATATGTAGTGAGGCATAAAAAAAGTAGGAGTTGTTACATAATAAATTATACATATGGACACCAAACATTTATTTTCCCCCATCATATTTATCTTTGTCGCCAACATATACCGAATGGAAGTATAATGTTGCTTTGAATTCTAATTACTTTTAATTTTGATATTAGGATTGGGGACATTTTCAGGGTTGAGCAATTGTTTTGGCAACATGAAAAAAAGGGATACAACCACTCAAGTTTATGTGTATGGCTTTGGATTTGTACATTTTATTCTCTATATTGAATTGTGTTAAACAACCTTTCATCAATTTGTAATTGTCTATGAAAAAATAATTGACACTGATTATTTTTTTCTAAACTATTTATCTAATAATAATGAGGTTGTTGAAATTTGGTATGAGGTAAAAAATTAGCAGTCTCTATCAGAGATGTTGAAATTTTTTGGGAGAAGCTTCTTCAGTACTCTGCTAGGTAACTTAGTTGGGATCTTTGGATGTACAAGTTTTTTATTGATGGAAGTATAAATAGGATAACCAGATACTTGGGGGTGGGGGGGGGGTATTGATATTCAGTCAAGTTTGTCATTAGTAACAACACTTATTTAGATTTTGTATATAGTGTTTGCTGAGCACTACAATTCAACCCAAGTAGTTCAGTGATTACCAAGCTTTGTAGTTTATACTAAGTTGAATGAAGAATAGTTTTTATTGAGTACAGTCATGGTAAATAGGGAATGTAGTTTATACCGAGTTACATGGTATCTACTAAGTCACTAGTGTCAACCGAGTTTGAAACTACATTGAAATGATTAGTATGGAGCGAGCTTCTACTTCTACTGAGTGCATGACAATGATGAGTAATGACAGTGGATGTTGTGTATCAGAACTTCACCAAGTTAGTCTTCAGAACCCATGTATCTACATTTGGGCCAACTTTGTAATATTGGTGTTAACTTGTGTAATGGCCAACTCTGTAACTATGTGAATTGGATTGATATATATGTAATGTATTATATCATTTCCAAATAATAATAATAATGGTAGCATAAAATAATGGAATGTTAGCATGCAAATGTGAATTAGTAGTAGAGTAAGTGTATTGTAAGGTCATATCAGGAGCAGCAGAGTTATATCTATCACATAGAGGTGATTAGTACTTCAAAGGATCTCAATCAGCAATTCAATTTTAAGTTAGAGATCTATTGTTTCATCCTAATAGGTGAACCAACTCTAAATCCTTTTACAAGGTAGACTTAATTGTCTTTTCTTAAATCTCTTTACCAAGTGCATACTTCATTGTATGTTTGTAAAACCTCTAACAAGGTGGACCTAGCAGTCCTAATTTCTCCTAACAAGGAAGATCATTAGAAGTGATCAATGTAAGCCTTAACCAGCCAACTTTATGCTACAGTATTGAATTTTTGTGGGTATCATCCCCACCCCAGTTTTACTTTCTATTTGGAAGGTTTCTGGGTCACCAAATATTGTGTTCAAGGTGTTTATTCTTTCAGTTTCACTTACATGCAGTAGATTGGATTTATTTATAGTAATTGAATTATACAATTAAGGTCTGAATTTTGTTAAAAATTTTGAGGTTACTGATTCACCCCTCCCCTCACAGTAACTTAGCTAGTCCTGAATATTTCCAACAATTAGTATCAAAGCAATGTGGTTCTTAGGATAAAGTTTGATAGCTTGAGGAAAGATCAAGGATAATGGAGATATTCAGACTTGAGAAAGCCATTAACAATGAAAAGTTAGATCTAGAGATGGCCATAGCTCAAATCAAGAAAGCAAAAGAGCATCTTTCCCAATCTCTAAGAAGAAGGAAGGAACTTGTAGATCAGATGAATGACCAATAGTATATTGAAGAAAAGATTGAAGATTTTCTCCCTTCAAGTAGTTTAGATGAAGCAAATGATGCAATCAAAGAACTCCTAGAAAATAATGGTTCTCTACAAGAAGAAGTAAGGAAATTGAAAAGAGAACAAGAAATTAAGTCAATAAGATCGTGTGAAATCTCAGAACACAAAAATAAGACCAAAGAAGACTTGGATGGAAGGAAAAATGAAATTCAAAATCAATCTCTTCAACAAGAAGACCTTATTGATAAACTCTCCAATGCAAATGAATAAATCATGAGTCTAAGGTCTGAAAATGAAAGAATAAGAAATGATCTAAACTCTGAAAGATAAATCAATGAAAAGTTAAGGAATGACTTAAACTCTGAAAGGAAAATCAATGAAAGGATGAGAATTGATATAAATTCTAAAAAGAAACTCAATGAAACAATAATGAAATCCCAAACAGACATGGATCAATTGAATCAACAAAATGAGCAGAATCTCTATGGGAAAAAGGGTAAAGCTGGAATTGGATACAAAGAAGAAGGTGAGTCCTCCAAACAAGGTGCACAAAAGAAACAAAAACCTACTTGCAATCACTGTGGTAAGATAGATCATACATCAAACAAATGTTGGAGTAATGGAAAAGAAAAATTCAATGGAAAATGCTACAATTGCAGTCAACATGGTCATAAAGCTAATGAATGCAAAGTAAAGTCAAAGTTTGAGGGCAAGTGTCACAAATGCAAGAAACAAGGTCACAAGGCATTTGAATGCAGATCTAAGTCATTCAATCTAGCTGAACAATTTGTAAAAGCAATATTTGGTTGGGACTACAACACTTGGTGTAGATGTCATTACTACGGAGAATATGGACACATTGGCATGAATTGTGTTAAACATCACATGAGAAGAAAGGATACCACCATAAGATGTTACACATGTACCAAACTTGGTCATATAGCTAAGAATTGCATGAATACAGGTAGAATTGAAGATGAAAAGAAAGAAAAAGTAGATAACATAAGGAAGCAGATGAGACAACAATGGATTCCTAAATCTACTGAGCAAGCTAGTTCAAGCGATAATAATCATGTCACTCAAGAAGTGGGTGACTCCACCATTTCTAATTAAGTTCTTAAGGAAGAACTAGAACTACATTTTCAAGATCACATCTTAAACAATTCCAATTGAAAGAAAGTAAAGATTCATATCAGTATTCAAGATTCAGAAGGATCATCAGTAAGATCGATAATAGCTATCACCAAGTTGACTTATCTACTAAGCAAGGTTGGGTCATGGACTCTACCAAGAAAAGTTGAGAGAAAGATGGTTATGATTGGTTGACAAGTTACAAGCTTTTACGGAGCAATCCATATAGATAGTGGATGACAAGCTGTCACACATGATGTCATCATGACTCCTACTGTACTGAGCATTAATGGGAAGTTTTATCAAATAGGGCAAGAAATTAACTTCATTTTCACTGAGAATTCAAATATTGTGAACAAAGTGATTTGCATCCAAGCAACTTTGAGTAAAATTTGTAGCAAAGCTTTTCAAAAAAAAATCTCAACTTACCAGGTTATCATGGCATCCAGTAGTAGCAACAAGGAAAAAAAAGGTTCTAAGATGTTGGTGCAAGGTGTTGAATGCAAAGCCCCTAACTTCAAACTTGTGCCAATGATTGCCAAAACCCTCGACCCAAATGGAGCTTAGTCACAGATCCCACCTAAGGTACTTCTCATAAATGATATTCGAACTCATTTTTAATGTACAATTTAGGAGATAGGAACCCTTGAAATGGATAATGCCCTAAGTGAACTTTGTGTGAACAAAATTCTCAAACCATCACGACTCTTGCCACACTAAGCATTAATGGGAAGTTTTATCAAATAGGGAAGGAAATTAACTTCATTTTAATTGAGAATTCAAATATTGTCAACAGAGTGATTTACATCCAAGCAAATTTGAGTAAAATTTGTAGCAATGCTTTTCAAAAAAATTCTCAACTTATCAAGTTATCATGGCATCTAGTAGTACTAGCAAGGCAAAGAAAGGTTCTAAGATGTTTGTGCAAGGTGTTGAATGGAAAGCCCCTAACTTCAAACTTGTGCTAGCGATTGCCGAAACCCTTGACCCAAATGGAGCTTAGTTGCAGATCCCACCTAAGATACTTCTCATAAATGATATATGAACTCATTTTTAATGTGCAATTCAGGAGAAAGGAAACCTTGAAATGGATAATGCCCTAAGTGAACTTTGTGTGAACAGAATTCTCAAACCTAAGCACAAACATTTGGAAGAGAAAGGTTAACCTCATATTCCTCACCTACCTTGGAGCTTTCAAATCAAATGGATTAGGTATATCCTAAGCCAAGTTCATAACAGTAAATTGTGGTTAGAGCAACCAATTTTGATCACCAAGAAGATGATACATTGCATTACTAGTCTTCCCATGCTCACTAAAGCTAAAACCACAAAGGAATGAAGATTAGTAATGCAACTGATACAGAATTAAAATTTGGCATCCATGTGATAGCACACAAAATTTATAGTTTGAGCCAACTCAATAGTGTGTCATGTGAAGTAGTTGACTTAGCTTTCAAGGTCATGAAGAATAATCTATTATATGACTTAGTAGATTTGTTGTTGCAGTAGTAGAACAAAAGGATAGAAAGCATTAGAACTTCAAAGAATAACCCATGCAAATTTGGTAAATTGTTGACATGTTTGTTCTTCTATGTTCAAAATTGTTTCCCTTCTAAAGACACAATTGTATGGAGAAAAGATGTGCCAATTTTATATCAAATTAATGAATATATTGCCAAAATGGATGAAAATTTTGTCAGTATCATGGATAATTATTTTGAAGCTTTCAAGGAAAAGATGAATAATAGATTTAGGATATCAAAGAAGCTAGTTAAAGATTATAAGGATGATGTTTGCTTTATGGTAGATAGTGACAGAGTCTACATCCAGGCAGTAAGGACTAGAGTTGTGTGGGTAAAACCTCCAACATATGAGGTTAAAATTGATGAATCTAAGGACATAATTGAAGCCCTATTGAATGAGCCTATAGATCCCAAGGTACCCCATTTTGGAACTTATGAAGAGGCAAAGGCAAGAATTGAACCTGAAATCAAGCTTCCATAGGTAGTCAATAAAGGCAAGAGGAGGATAACAAAATTGAGAATAGCAAGCACCCCTCTAATGTTAACTGAAGGTAAAGGAGAAGATGTGGAATAACAAAAGGATGAAGAGGAATTAGATAAGGAAGAAGAGCTAGTAAAGAAGAAAGGCAAGGTGATCATCACCAAGCCACCAAAGCCATCCACTGTAGTATTTACAAGATCTAGGAAGAAGGCAGGTAAAGAAGGTAGTGATGTAATCTTCAACCATCCTCCTACATTCCAAGAAAGGCTTAAGGTGCTAAGAGAAGGTGTTGGTGTGCATAATTTTAAAGCTCTCAAGTATGAAACAAGAACTCCAGTAGAGAAAAAAGAAGTTCAAGATCTGGTCATGGATAAGATGGGAAAATGGAAATACTTCCCAGACCAGTTGGCATCATAGGTCCCTTAATTTTTGTTAGATAAGATCAAGGTTAGATAGGAGAACACCATGTAGATTGTCAAAGACATTTTTTAACAAACATTAAGATAGTTGGTACCCAATTTAACTGATGTAGAGGTGAATAAAGCATTAAAAGACAATGAGGGCAAAATGACATTAAAATTCAACACTTGTCTAGTTTTGATGAAAGATATAGAGTATGTTGTGAAGAATGCTACAAATTTATAGAGAAATGTATTCCACCTTCACCAACCAAGTGAATATCCTATTGAAATCAAAGTTGATGATGATGACAGTGATGAGGATGAAGAAGATGATGAAGACTGCTCTATTTTTCACAATTGATAGAGATGAATATCAGGAGCTAATGAAGGATGATGAACAAGAAAAAGAGGAAGAAACTACAAAGGAAGCCAAGAAAGAAGAAGAAGAGATCAACCCAATCAAGATAGGTGCAACTATCATGGCCTCACTTCCTCACTCTCCAGTAAAACTTGTAACATCATCAAGCTCAGAGACAACTTCAGCAAATCTGATTGAAACAACCATTGATACATCAAATGTCCAATCACTTCCTACTACCTCTTAGCTTAGCACATCACTAATAGAAGTGTCTCCCACTTTATCAACCAAGCTACGACATCCTTTAGTTTCATCATCAATAATGAATACAACATGTTCTACAATTTTGAGCTCCTTAGCAGTAAGTACAATTTTGAATTCTTCAATTTTGGTAACCGCAATTATGCATACTCCTGTAAGTGATTTAATTGTAAATACTTCTGTCAGTACGTCATATGTGAATATTTTAGTTTTTGAAAGTTTAGTAAATACATTAGCTTTGCATTTTGTAAGTATTCCACCAGTAAGCACTATCCAAATTTTCACTGCTAGTCCTATTGTTTCCACTATTGTTTCTATTCTAGATTCTAAAGCATTATCTTCAAGGATAGTTGAACCAAAGATTCAACCAAGACATTATATTAGTGGAAAGGAAATAGATGAAGATATAGATATAAATGAGGTAATTGAAATTCCCAAATGGGACTTTGATAATATCATTGCGGATCAAATGCATATAGCAGGTCATCTTCTCCAAAAGAAGGCAAAACAGAAGAAACTCAGAGAAGAGAGAGACAAAGAATATAAGATTATTGAGGATGCAAAGAAAATTTTGACTAAAGCTATAGGTGTTGAAGCTGATACTTCTCAACATATTTTGTTACAATTAGAAGAGGCAGTCAGTAAGTTCAATGAAGATTCTAGTGGTCAAGATAAATTGATTGAGAAAGCAAAAAAGAAATATGATAACAAAGTACTTGAGCACATTGCTCAGCAAATAGCTATCTAGTAGGTATAGATTTCTTAAATTTTGACAAATCTTGAAACATCTTGCACAAATGTAACATCACTTTTTGAAAAGTTATGTGATATTACTGAGTATACTAAGGAAATAAAGAGAAAATTGAACAAAATTGATGAAGATCTGATGGCTAGTGCAAAGCAATTACAAGTTGACCCCAGTTCAAGCTCTGCACATGATATGAAGATTAGATTCCAATCAGATATGCAAGAAGAATTATTGAGAGAAGAAGCAAGGATTCGATCTACACTCATAGATATTCACAATATGATCCTTCCCATCATGGATACAATGCAGAAGCACATTACCTATTCCAAAACATTGATCCATGACAATAATTTCTCAATTGTAGATCACATGATTGAACTCTCTATAGAAGTGCAAGTTTCTCTACAAATGTGCAAAGTTTTGCAAGACAATTGGGATAAGACCTTAACTCTCATTCTAAAGGCACATCTGATTTTCTCTCACATTTTGGTGTCTCCATGTAAATAGATTGTAAATCTTTGGCATTATTGTTAAAAAGGGGGAGAGATATTTGGGAGATACTTATGTATAATTAAGGAGAGATATTTGTAAATACAAAGAGAGAAAGATACCATACTGGAAGATACACTTAGTATGTCAATATGCCTAACATGTTATGTACATTGTATGGGAGAGAGTCATGCAAAGAAAAAGTTTATATAGTAGAGTTGCAAAGATAAATTTTAAAAAATCTCAAAATTAGAATGCCATACTAAGCTAAATATCACACTATGTTGTATATAGGCTTTGGCTGATAAATGTTTTTGTCACTAATGCCAAAGGGGGAGATTGTTGACATTCAGTCAAGTTTTTCATTAGTGACAACACTTATTCAAATTTTGTATATAGTGTTTGCTGAGCACTACAATTCAACCCAAGCAGTTCAATGATTACTGAGATTTGTAGTTTCTACTGAGTTAACACCTTAAGCTAAAGAAAAGCTAGTATTAATTGATTTGAATGAAGAACAGTGTTTACTGAGTACAGTCATGGTAAATAGGCAATGTAATTTATACCAAGTTACATAGTATCTACCGAGCCACTAGTGTATACTGAGTTTGAAGCTATGTTGAAGTGATCAATATGGACTGAGCTTCTACTTCTATCAAGTGCATGACGATGTCGAGTAATGACAATGGATGTCATGTATTAGAACTTCACCAAATTAGTCTTTAGAACCTATGTATCTACATTTGGGCCTACTTTGTAACATTGGTGTTAACTTGTGTAATGGTCGACTTTGTAATTATGTGAATTTGATTGATATATATGTGATGTATTATATCATTTCTAAATAATAATAATGATGATAGCATAAAATAATGGAATGTTAGCTTGCGAATGTGAATCAACAGTAGAGTAACTATATTGTAAGGCCATATCAGGAGCAGCGGAGTTATATCTATCACATAGATGTGATCAATACTTCAAACGATCTCAATCAGCAATTTAGTTGTAAGTTAGAGATCTATTGTTTTAGCCTAATAGGTGAACCAACTCTAAATCCTTTTACAAGGTAGACTTAATCGCCTTTACTTAAATCTCTTTGCCAAGTACATACTTCATTGTATGTTTGTAAAACCTCTAACAAGGTGGACCTAGCAGTCCTAATTGCTCCTAATAGGGTACATCATTAAAAGTGATCAATGTAAGCCTTAACCAACCAACTTTATGCTGTAGTATTAAAGTTTTGTAGGTATCATCCTCACCTCAATTTTACTTTCTATTTGGAAGGTTTCTAGGTCACCAAATATTGTGTTCAAGGTGTTTATGCTTTCAGTTTCACTTACATGTAGTAGATAAGATTTATTTATAGTAATTGAATTATACAATTAAGATATGAATTTTGTTAAAAGTTTTGAGGTTACTAATTCACCCCTCCCCTCTCAGTAACTTGGCTAGTCTTGAATATTTCCAACACGGGGGAGGTGGTGAATCAGAGTCTTAAACACTTTTACTTTTCAACAATTCACTCACACATTCACTAGTTATCTCATGCATGTAAAACTTGTAAGAATAAACTTGTTGTAACATGTAAGTTTGATCTATCACATGCATGAAAATAAACACATAACACTATATTTGTTACCTAGAAACCCTCCAAGGTGAAGGTAAAACTGGGGTGGGTATGAAAACCACAAATCTTCACTACTATAGTAATAAAGTTAACCTATTAGGGTTACAATATTTGATCAATATATGATCCACCCTATGAGGGGTCTGCCCTATTAAGACCATTCTATTAAGAGATTTACCCTAATTCAATTTGTTTAGAACTAATTTAGTGTTGATATAAGATTGTTTTAAAGTGAAGAACCTGCAATGGAAAAATAATTATTTTTTCAATGATGTCAAACCTGCTACTTGTTGGTGAGACAATTGCTTTTTGGTCTAATAGTTGATTGATGAAGAGGATTTGAAAAGAGGAGATAATAATAGCACCTAAAAAAAGGTTGAGTTATTTGGTATGTAAAAGAACCACTAAGACCAAGTAAGACATTGATACTACAGTGTATTGTTTATCTACTTAAAGTCTGAAATGAAAGATTACTCAAGTTAAGACTAGAAGAAGATCAAGTAAGAAATGTGTTTGCCAAGCCTTATCAAGTAGTTAGTGCAAGCCAAGTAGAAATTAGTAGAAGTCAAGTGAAAATCAAGAGGTGCCAGGAAAATATGAAAAACAATGCAAGTCAAGTGACTATTAGTAGATGTCGAGTAAATTTTAGTTGGTGTTGAGCATCAGTAAACTTTAGTGATTGCCAAGTGAACTAGTGTCGGCCGAGTGACAAAATAATATAGATGTTGAGTGACAGCATATTGATGTTGAGTGCTAGTAAATATGTTAAATTGAAGATTTGGAAATTCTAAGCTAACTATTTTGTTTTCTTGAATTGTGTGAAGTGTGTGGAAGATAACTATGATGAGTTAGTGACACAGAATTCAAGGTAAACCATTTTGAGGTGAATTTAAAGAAATATTGTAGAAGAAGTTTCTAGAGGAACCAAATGAAAAGTGGGTAGATTCATTGTATCCTACCTAATCCTACCTAATCCTAAAATGGATGATTGTGATTAAGTGACAAAAGATCTGAATTCTCTATTTATAGAGATAGTTGGTCAGAGGAAAATGTTGTCATGTGTGAGAACCTAAGAAAGACAAGCAGTCTAAGGTGTTTCTTCATTCAATGGACAAATAGAAGTGACTGCAATTTGCATTCAAAGAAAGAAGGCTTAAGAGTATGAGTTCTTGAAGGGTGGACAAGTTATTAGTACTTAAGTGTGTGAATTCCAAGAATAATGGAGGATTGAAATAGAGATCTGTAATTTGTGAGTAAGTTGTAATTTGTTATCAGATCAAGCCTTATTGTTACTTTCTAATCATTGTTTCAATCTAGGGTAAATCCTTTAGATTAAGGTTGACCTAATAGTCATTTGTAAATCCTTTAACTGAGTGACATTCTAATGAAATGGTCTAAAGTCCTCAAACAAGGCTCACTCCTAATAGGGTGATTGAAATCCTTTAACCAGGTTACATTTAACCATGTGTATTGTAACCTTTAACATGGTTGGCCTTTTACAAGATTTCACTTTAGAAGAGTGAGAATTAGTAGCATGTTACTGGTGGTTTTTCCCAAATTGGGTTTCCACATAATATCCTTGTGTCAAATTGTGTAAATGTTCTTATGTTATTTCATGTTTACATTTCTACAAAGTTGTTTTGACCTAGGACAATAACCTACAAAGTTTAAGTATTGTATGATCTAATGGAGGCATGCATGATAAGATTTTATGGATATAGGTCTACTAAGAATTGAAAAGTTTTATTTGTACATATGGACCTTGGAAAATTGATTCACCCCCCCTCTCAATTATTCTAAAGAATTCAAACAATTGCTATCAGAGCCATAGTGCTTAAGAGGAATAGTTTGAAGGTACTAGAAGAAAAAAATCAAGATGTCTAAAAGAGAAGTACCCAAGCTCAAAAGGAGAAATTTCTTGCATGTAAAAGGCTGATGAAGCTACACGTAGGATGTCTTTGAGACTGTACATAATCCACCATCACCACTGAGCATGTTGACCCTATTAGAGCCCTAACTGTCGAGGATTTGAAAAAAGAAGAAGAAAAAAAACACAATCAAGCAATGTTGGTGATTGTATCTTCCCTAAGATAGATTGAGTTTGATGACATGAAGGAATGTGATACTTATAATAAGATGTGGTATTCTATAGAAAAGATCTATGGAGGAGACAAAAATGTGCTGAGAGCCAAATATGAAAGTCTTAGATGTAAGTTTGATGATATGCAAATACAAGAAGGTGAGAATATAGTTCAATACTATGCCAAAGTAAAAGAAGTAGTCAATGCTATTAGAGGAGCAACTAGTAAGTTTAAAGATGAGACTGTGATCAATGAAGTGTTGAGAACCCTTTTGCCCATCTATGCTATTAGACTCTCTTCCATACAAGAACTGAGGTGCACACCTATTAATGATCTAACCCTTGAACGATTGATAAGTAGACTCCCTACCTTTGAACTCTCTAATTTTGATAATTTCAAATCTGAGAATGTTGAATCTTGTTTCAAAGCTAAACTATCATTAAAAAACCTAAAGAGAAGAAGAAAAAGACCAAATATGTTTCTAGTGACAGTTATATAGATGAGGAAAATGTAGAATAGCTTGAAAGCACTACTAGCAAGGAGATTTCATAGAGGAAAAGGAAAATTCAAAGGTAAGTTACCTTTCATGTGTTTTAATTGCAATGAGGTTGGTCATATTGATGTTAGATATCTACAGAAGAAGAACAATAGAGGTGAAGACAAATACAAAAGTAAAAGAGATGAGGACAACAAAGATTACAAAGATAAAGGCAAGAAGTCATGCTATGTTACTGAAGAGAAAACCAAAGATGGATCTAAAAACCATGATGATGAATAGGTGTATGTTGCAATGAAGGATGATTCTAATGAGGATGAGGAAGTTGCACTAGTATCTTATGTGAACAAGAGTGACAGATGGATCATTGATAGTGGGTGTTCACATCACATAACTAGAGATAAAAGTAAGTTCATTACCCTTGATTATTATGATGGAAATAGTGTAAGGTTTGGTAATGATGCACCTTTTTTGATAAAAGAAAAGGATCTATCAAACTCATAGAAAAGAGCATGTGTGACAATGCTTATTATGTAGAAGGACTTAATTATAATTTGTTGAGACAATTGAATAGTTCAGGTTGCATAGTTGAGTTTGAGAACAAGATGGAAAAGATCTATGAAACTGATGGATAACTAATTTAGAAAGGTGATCATACTAGAGGTAATCTATTTTATCTTGATATGAATAGTGCTACCCATCTTGTTGTAAAATTTGATGATGTGTGGTTATGCCACAAGAGGTTATGTCATATTAGCTTTGATAACTTAGTGAGTATCAGTAACATGAAAAGAGCCAAAGGTTTTCCTAAATTGAAGAAACTTGACAATATGATATGCAAACAATGCCAGTTAGGCAAGATGACAAAATCTAGTTTTAAGAGTAAGACTCACACCTCTAAAGAAATTATAGACATTGTTCATACTGATTTATATGGACCAATTAATGTGGAAAGCTACCAAGGTGACAAGTACATTATCCTATTTGTTCATGATTATTCTAGGATGATGATAGTTATGTTTCTGAAATAGAAATTTGATGCTTTCCAAATGTTTAAGTGGTACTTAGATAGAGTTGAAAAGGAGATAGGCAAAAGCTTGAAATGTCTGAGATCTGATAGAGGTGTAGAATTTACATCAAATGAGTTTGAGATGTTCTGTAATGATAGAGGAATTGAAATACAAACTTCTGCACCTAGGACCCCTCCAGAAAATGAGATTGTTGAAAGGAGGAATAGATCTATAATAGACTATCCTAGGACACTCGTGATGGAGAAGAATGTCTCTTTGAAATACTAGAGAGAGGTTGTAAGTATAGGTTTCTAAAGCTTGAACCACGTGCAAGTCAAGAAAGGTACTCATTCAACAACTTTTGAATTATGGTATGGATACTCACCCAATGTAAAATATCTTAAGGTATTTGGAAGAAAGTGCTACATTATTAAGGATTTTAGGAATGATAAATTAGATGCTAAAAGTGAAGAAGGTATATTCCTTGGTTATTCCATAAGAAGTAAAGCTTATAAGTGTTTAAATACTAACACTAACAAAATTGTGGAAAGTCAAAATGTGAAGTTTGATGAATATACAGAGGTACATGAAGCTGAACCAATGAAGGAACCTAAAGAGTACAAATAATTTGTATACTTTTATTGTATACTTTTATGAAGGTATGCCTACTGATGAAGATATTGTAAACCAATTTGTAAATTGATAGCAAGTTTTAGTGACTGTCGAGTCACATACAATGAATGTCTTGAGTTGCATTCAGGAACTGAGTTACAGTCAAGAGTCAAGTTACAGATAGAATCTAAGGCACATTCTGATTCTGAGATTAGTGTACATGAAAAAGATGTTAAATTACCTAATAGAGAAGTGCATAGTGATTCAAAATTTGACAGACCAAATGAGGAAAGAAGAGAAAGACCAAATCATTGGAGATAAAATGCTAGACCAATAAAAAGGAACAAGATAAGAAGTGATACATGTTTGTTAAGAATGCATGAGCCTAAGACAATGAAATATGTCTTATAAAATGAGGACTAGAGTAAAGCCATTAAAGAAGAGATTGACCAGATTAAGAAGAAGAAGACATGGACTCTAGTTCCTGGACCAAAGGACAAGATTGTAATTGGAACCAAATGGGTATATAGAAACAAGTTAGATGAAAATGGCGAAGTCACAAGGAATAAGGCAAGATTAATTTGCAAGGGGTATGCACAAGAAGAAGGAATTGACTATGGAGAAACATTTGCCCCTGTTGCAAGATTGGAAGGAGTAAGAACCCTACTTTCTTACTCTGCATACAAAAGTTTCAAAGTTTATCAAATGGATGTGAAGTCAGCATTTTTGAATGGCATATTAGAAGAAGAGGTTTGTATAAAATAGCCAAAAGGATTTTTTGATGCTAACAAAAGGAACATGGTATATAGACTACACAAAGCTTTATATGGTTTAAATCAAACCCCAAGAGCATGCTATGAAAGGCTCCACAATTATCTTGTGAAGATTGGTTTTGAGAAGACTAGTGATAACAACAATCTATACTTGAAGACAAAAGGAGGTAACACAAGGTAAACTTAAGCAACCCCCCTCGAAAAAGAGATATAAAAATATTGGCGAACCTTACATTATTTTGAAAAATAACAATAATTTATATTATTAATTGGAAAATATTTAACTATATAAATGTTTTTTATAACTAAATTTAATAAAAATATGGCAATTTTAAATATTTTTAAGAACTAAATTATTAGCCAAAATTTCCTAAAATTAGCCAATTAGCGAATATTAGCCACTAAAAAATACCATGGGGGTAAAGGTATTTTACTAGCTGAAATTTTTGTGGATGATATCATATTTGGAGCTCAAGATACATTATGTAAAACATTTGCAAATGAAATGAAGAAATAATTTGAGACGACTATGCTTGGAGAGATCAAGTTCTTTATTGATTTGCAAGTATATCAGATGAAATATGGTATATACATCACTTAGTTTAAGTATGTGAAAGAAATATTGAAAAATTTTGGATTGGAAGATTCAAAATCAATTAGCACACCTATGGTGATAGGACACAAGTTGTCAAAGAATGACGATTCAGCTAATGTGAATCAAACATTGTACATGTATATGATTGAAAAATTGCAATGTGTAGTACATAGGAGACCTGAAATTGCATTATCTATTGGGATTGTTGCAAGATTCTTTGATAATCCTAAGGAGAACCATTTGATGGTTGTTAAGATAATTATGAGATATCTAAAAGGAATAAAAGACTATGTTCTATACCTTAAGAACAATGAAAAAATTGAGTTGAGAGCCTACACAAATGTTGATTGGGTTGGCAACATTGATGATAGAAAGAGCACAAGTAGTGGAGCATTTTTTTTAGGAAAGAGATTGGTCACCTAGATTAGCAAGAAACAAAATTGCATATCACAATCTATTGTTGAAGCTGAATATGCAATAAATTGTACAAATATGATATGGATCAAACATCTACTCAAAGGTATGAAGGACAAAATCACTAAACCTGTGGTACTTTATTGTGATAATATAAGTGCTATAAATATATTAAAGAACCCTATGATGTACACAAAGACTAAGCACATTACAATCAAGTATCATTAATTGAGAGAGTTAGTTCAAGAAAAATTAGTGAGGATGGAATATGTGAATACAAAATAATAGATAATTGATATCTTCACAAAATCTTTACCTAAGGATGCTTATGAGTATCTTAGAGGTAAACTAGGGATGATACCCCTATCTAAAGCTACTTAAGAAGCATAAGTAGTGCCCTGCATCAATTGACTTGAATGTTGTATCTTACAACTTGATGCAGTGGATATTACTTTAGGAGTTGCCTAAACTAATGAAGGAGATGAATTAGAAGATTTACAGTCATATGAAAGGTGATAGAGGAAGAATCTAGAATTGATTATATCTACATACAAAGATGACCAGTCTTTGGCATTATTTTCAAAGAGGGTGATAGTGTACTTGAATTACTAGAGGTAAATGATTACTAGAGGGAGAAAGTGTACCTAAAGATATAAGAGAAAGGGAGAAATACATATACATATACCTATTAAGAGAGAGAAATTTTTGAGGGAGATATAAGAAAATAGAAAGGAAAGATAGACACCTGAATATCAGAAAGAGGGAGAGATACTCTAAAGAGAAAGATACAAGAAAGAGGGAGCAATAAAGGAGCTTGAAAAAGATAAAATCGCCCTACATAGAGGAAGGACATATACTACACTAATAGAGGGAGGAATTTCAAAGATTTATTTTCTTATTGGTATTTTTGTTGGTATTGGTTTGTCATCCATGCCAAAGAGGGAGATTGTTGATATAAGATTGTTTTGAAGTGAAACCCTATAATGAAACAATTATTATTTTGTCAATGATGTCAAAACTGCCACTTGTTAGTGAGACAGTTGATTTTTGGTCTGAAAGCTCTCATTTAGTTTATTAATGAAGATGATTTGAAAAGAGGAGATAACAATAGCACCTAAAGAAAGGTTGAGTTATTTGGTACGTAAAAGAAGCACTAAGACCAAGTAAGACATTGATACTATAGTGTATTATTTATCTACTTAAAATTTGAAATGAAAGATTACTCAAGTTAAGAGAAGATCAAGTAAGAAATGTGTTTGCCAAGCCTTTTTGAGTAGTTAGTGCAAGCCGAATAGAAATCAGCAGAAGTCAAGTGAAAATCAAGAGGTGTTGAAAAAAGATGAAAAATAGTGCAAGCCAAGTGATTGTTAGAATATGTTGAGTAAAATTTAGTTGGTCCCAAGCATCAATAAAATTTAGTGATTGTTGATGAACTAGTGTTGGCCAAGTGAAAAAATAGTATAGATGTCAAGTGACATCATATTGATATTGAGTGCTAGTAAATATGTTATTGGGTTGGCCTTTCACAGGGCATCACTTCATAAGAGTGAGAATTAGTAGCATGTTAATGGTTGTTTTTCCCAAAGTAGGTTTCCATGTAAAATCCTTGTGTCAAATTGTGTAAATGTTCTTGTGTTGTTTCACATTTACATTTTTGCAAAGTTGTTTTGATCTAGGATAGTAACCTATAGAGTTTAAGTATTATATGATCTAATGGATGCATGCATGATAAGGTTTTATGGATATGGGTCTACTAAGTATTGAAAAGTTTTTTTTTTAACATTTGGACCTTGGATAACTAATTCACTCCCCCTCTCAGTTATTCTAAAGAATTCTAACATTCAGTACTTGGCTCTCGATATGATCTATAAGATGATTTTGAGTCTTCTCATTGATAATTGATCCTCTCTTCTGATCTGATAAAATGTTTCTTCTCCTTCACTTCTCTAAATAAGTCACTTTCTCTATTAAGAGACGACAAAACACTTTTACTAACTTCTTATCTAATCTCGATCTTTCACTTCAGCATTCACATTTTTCTCCTTGTTCACATACACACTCTTCTTCTCTCATCCCATCATAATACAATCTAGGTTAAGATCTTATCTATTTAAAGAGTTGTGTAAATATTTTTCTAGATGCTTCTATATTTTGCCTCTTCATTTGAATCATTGATCATAAAACATAGCCCGATCTATGATGCATGTCATAAATGTGTAAAACTCTCTGTAAAAACCTCTACAAATATTAAATGTTCCTTCCATGTTAGATTGAAAATGATTTACCTCAAAAATTATATCATTTCTAACTTTCATGTAAACTTCGCATTGCTCAACACTTATTGTCTTCTGATACTCGATATTGCTATTGCTTGGTCTATATAGTGCTCGACACATACTATGTAACTTGACACTTATATGTTTTGAACTACTTGGTAGGTGTTGAGCTTGTCTTGTATAGAAAATAATTGGTGACCATATACTTACTCGGCTCGTATAGAGATCTATACACACATACTTGTGTACATGGATAAGCCTATATAGAGTAGCTCAGTTGTAGTGATGACCATCTGACTCTACCTAGTAAATGACTAAGTGCTTGATTCTAATAGACAACAATAGTTAGAGATACCAATAATCTCCCTCTTTCACATTAGTGGAAAAAACATTTTGTCACGATTACATTGTTACAAATACAATATGATATTGAGCTCTCCCCCTAAGTCTTGTGACTTATGCCAAAAATGAATAATGAATAAATAATGTAAAATGAATACTTATCCATATACTCTTCTTTATGAGAAAAAATTCATTTCCCCCTTGAACAAATCCATTTCCACCTTGTTTTTGAACACGTAAGTCATGGCTGCTAGGGTTGAATGGAAGGAAGAAAACCATATTTATCAATGAATGTCTGATGAACTTGGGTGATCATAGACAATGCATGATCCCATGTGGTTCTTGCTACTTCCAAAATGTGATTATGGAATTGTAATCTTGTAGCTAAGTCAATTAAGCTATCAACCACTAAAATATTGTGATCTTCTTTGATAAGATCATGGGCTGATTGTGTTTCCCATGGCATGACCTTTAAATGAGATATCAACATTGCTTTAATAGAGGTCAATTTAGATCTCATGTCGTTGTCAACTATCTGAAGCTTGACCAATATGCCTTAAGCATTAAGTAACTTATTGTAGTAATCCATACTAGATGTTGCTAACTATGAAATAATATTGTTGGATCTCTTCATCTTAGCTTGAATTTGGCATATTTGTGTCTAGATATCATTTGTGAATCTTGACACATCTGACAAAATGTTGTACTTTTTGTATGAGTTTTTTCATAATCTATACATGTTCTTGTAATTGCATTTTTTTCTCAGTAATGGTTATGGAAACTTTATCCACAAACTTAGTTTTAAATCTTCTTGTTGACCAATCCATTAGTTTCTTGTTGGATTCCATATTGCCAACATTTACTTGATCAACAATATTTACAAGTTGGGTAATAATTGGGGATTCCTCATCAAAATTTTGAATATCAAAAGTATCAAAAAAAAAAAAAATTCACATCATAAAGTATGTAGTGCTTACCCCTAGTTTTTTTTTAAATTTTATATTGCCAAATTCTATTAGGTTAGCTTTTATGGTTGTGTTATGATTTAGTGGTACTTGGTTACCCAATTTGATTAATGTTATTTCATACATAGTTTATATATTTGACGAGCTACTTGATACTCAGTTATTTCATGTGTTCATGTTTATTCTTTCGATGATGATGCTTTGTATGTTTCATATAGTGATTTTAGTTGTTTAATGATGATAGTTAGATAGATGATTTATTTATGGTTTTTATGGTTACTTACCCCATACTTGCATGTGTATGGTGTACATGTATGTTTTACTTTAAGTTCTATGTTTCTAATGTGGTTGAGGGAGGGAGTCATAGTCACTTGCTAGTCGGGATCTCCATGATGTACCACTCCATATCATTACTTGTTTAGTTTAAATTTATATGCATATGTACATGTTTTCTTTTTATGTAGATTGCAGGTACCGGGCATTGACTTCTCTAAATTGCCAAGATGAGTGTGCCCTATCACAATATCTCAATGGTAAAGAGGTGAGATAGTTCTCGAGTCCAAATCTTAAATTTGAGCCTATTGTCCTAGAAAATAAGACAAGTATGTGAGTTATTCATCCTTCCAAATTTGTCAAGTGATGTGAATTCAAGATTTTTAACTTTTGAGTTTGATTCGTACTTTGTCTTTTAGATGGGTTTTCTTATTTAGTTTATTAGTCTATTGTGGTTTTCAGTTATAATTAAATCAAATAAATATATTATTAAATGATTTAATTTAACAAAAAATCATAAGGAAAAATCAAATTCTAATTATATTTAATTAATTATTTATTTATTTAAATAGAATAAATAAGTTTAAAGATTTAATTAAAAGTAGAAGTTTGGTGTAATTATATTTATTTAATTTAATAATAATTAATTTAGAAGTTTAATTTTAAAATGATCTCTAAATACTATTATTAGTTAAATTAATAAATATATTTTTTAAATACATCTTATCATTTAATAAAGGCAAATGAGAATAATTTAAATAAAATTTATTATATTTAAAATGCAAAAAGTATGCATAGATAATTAACTAATAAAAGAAGAGGCTTTTGCATGTTCGTAAAATCAAAACTCTATGAGGAGAAAGTTCTTTATTAGAAGATTAGAGCTCATTTCTCCACATGCAAGTTTTTGGGAGCAAACTTTCGAATTGGAGAAAAAGAATTGTTGAAAGTTTCAGATGGTTTGGATTTGCATGCATTCACATGTTGTCTCAGATTTTAGCTGTTGTTTTGAGGTAGTGTTTGAAAACCCATTATAGAATTTTATTGAAAGATTTGTCTACTTCATGTCTTTTTGGGTGCTTGCACAATGCTTATTAATTTATTTTATTAATCTTTGGATAAAGAATTGTGTTGTAGATTTTGAAAAGGAAAACTTATTAATCAAGAAAACGTGATTGAGGAAAACTATAGAAAAATTTAGAAATTTATTATGACTATATTCTTTTAAAAATCTTTCTAATTTGATTATATAAAATTGGAAGAAACTAACAAATTGAACAACTAGGGTTTGAACTTTAAATTTTTCATGTGATAATAAGTAGTTTTCTAAGTAAAGATAAATATTCTTCTTCTATCTAAAATAATTTAATTGCAAAATTTATTAAAAAAGCAAAAGATTAATTGAGAGGAAAGTATGTTGTAACTAAACTTATGCATGCATGTGAGAACAAATATACTAAAGAAAACAAAAACTAAGTATAGTATGGTTGCATGATTTGAAAGATCAACTGCAGGAAAAATTACTAATTGTATATTTATTTTTATTTTACAAAAATATAATATATTTTTTACATTTATTTATTAAAAAAAAAAAAAAAATTAAAACATAAAAAATTAATCATTGTTTTTTATAATTCTGAAAATTCATTTTTTGCATTTATTGATTAAAAAATAAATTTAAAAAAATTGAAATTATTTATTATTCTAAAAATTAAAAATTATATATAAATTTTTAAAATTATTTTTTTGAACAAAATTATTATTTATTAATTTCAAAAATTAAATTAATACTACTCATTTAGTTATAAAGTGGATGTTGGTAATAAAGAATCTTTGAGTTTAGTTAAACTATTAGTTGCATATAAATGATTTTACATTTATCAATGCAAGTGGGAAGTTAATAAATAAATAATTATAATTTAGTTATATTTTACGAAGAGTTATAGTTGAGTTAACTTTATAATAATCTAGTTATGAATATTGAAATATTATGAGAGAAATTGTAAATAGTTTAATTATAATTATAATCTCAAGCTTGAGTTATCTTGAGTTGCATTATGAATTAAAGGAAAAGTAAATATTAATATTAGACTTAAATAAAAGTCAAATTAATAATTTACAAATGAAATTGATATTAAGATTTAATTTCATTATTTACATTTATGTTATTAATTAAATCATTTATGATTTAAGATTATTTAAATTAATAACATGATAATATTGCATGATTGATAACCTTTATCCAATTGTGAAACAATTATGAGCTAAAAACTTGAATTTGATGCAAATCAATTTTTATAGAATTATATTTTGAAAACTAAAAAAAAGACTAAATAACTACACTTGTTTTAAATGCATGTGGAGATGTCACATTTTATTTTGTGGTGGGTTTGGAGGAAACCTAGCTATTTGACCAAATAAGCATGTTTACTAGAGGCTTGGGAAGTGGTTGTTTTTGTGATGCTTTTATGTGATTTTTTTTGTCATGATTATTTTATTCCCAATCAATGTGCTATATCCATATGTTTATGTGATGAGATCAAGTTCTTTTTTGTAAGCTCATGTATTGTGATTTTCTTGGTGTAACCAATGAGGTTTTCAATCAGTTATCTATTGGTGTTTTCCAGTTGCTTGTATAGGACTAAGGTGAGTGTTGTGATTTATTGATTGGTGTTTTCCAATTGCTTGTATAGAATTGAGGTTAATATTGTGATTTATCTATTGGTGTTTTATAGTTGCTTGTATAGAATTAAGGTGAATATTATGGTTTTATGAGATATATTTTTTATGAGCTTAGGGTAGGTTATCTATGTGTATGTTGGAAAGTGGGTTCTAATGGAGGTTAGAGCCCTAAAGAGTCTTCCTGGGTAGCCCATTGTGAATTTTATTAATAAGTGATAACAATTTATTTAATGGGTTTAAATGAATAAAGAAGAGTGAGTGTTTTACCTCACCCATGCCATGAGTGCTAGTATAGACTAAGATGGGAGTAGAGAGGATGCTTGGTTGTGACCTTACCTCATTAGTATGCCTTTTCTATAAGAAGGGATATTGAAGCCACATAGAGTCACTAGGGGGGTGGAGTCCAAAGAGGCTACGAGGGTAACCTTAGAGTTGATTGATGTGATAACACTTGGCCACATTCGCATTAAGTTTCCTACCTATCATTTTTGCCTCTGGGATTAGATGTTACTTGTGGACTTGGCACCTTTGAGATAGATTTCTACCAAGATTCCTTGACCTAAATTCTTCTTTGAATTTTGGATTGTTATCCGTTTGAGACTTGAGATTATCTCCTCAACATCGTGGGAGTGGGTCATTTATGTTCCACGAGGTCAGGTGGTAGTGTTTCTTATACCATTGAGATTCTGACAACTGGATGTCATTGTTGGATGTACTTGTGCAGTTGTTCTATTCTTCTGATCTTGTGATTATGTTCTATGGTCATATTCTTATTTATTGTACTTTGATTGTTTGAGATCCTATGATATGTTGTATCATATCATGATTTATATTCTTTTAGCATTTTATACCCTATGACTTGTACAAAGGATGATTATGCATTTTGGTTATGCCATGTGGCATCTTATGTACTCATATGTTAATGTATTTGATTTTGTACGTGTGCTTATCCTATGGTGTAGACGTTGTTATATATCAGATTTAATTTTAATAGTACTTATGTATGGGTATGTGCAAGATCATGGTCAACCAAACTGTGGCCTTAAGTGGCAGTGAAAACTAATAAATCAGGGTTATGTTAACTTGACACATAATTTTTAAGTAGTTATGGGCTTTATATCAAAAAGTTGTAAGAAAAAATTCTATAGGAAATTGAATGTAATTTCTAAACTACTAGGTCCTTTTTGGAGAAAAATTATTTGATTTGTCAAAATTTTGGATTTTAATGTAGTACTACAAAAATTTTAGGGTGAAAATAAAAAGTAGGTGTATGTCAGACCACCTTAATCAAAATCAAACAATAATATTTTTTAATATAATTATCGATATAAAAGTAGACTCATGCCCAGATGTGACACATATTTTTGGGTATTTTTATTCTAAATAAATAATTAAATATTTATCTTTTACTATATTCTTTTCAAAATAAAAAAACTCTCATGTTTGACCACCTTATGTTGGAAATACAATAGGGAAATTAACTCTAAGAAGGGGGGGGGGGGGGGGGGGGGGTGTGGGGTGAATCAGTCCTTCAAAACTTTAACTATAAATTCATTCACCATACATCCATCTCACAATTTGTATGTAAATTGAAATAGCTAGCTAAACATATTCATCCATAACATAAAGCAAATAACATTCAACATATGTATGACACAAGATATTTGGTTACTCAGAAACCCTCCAATGAGAAGGTAAAACTGAGGTGGAGATGACACCCACAAATCTTCACTACTACAGTACTAAAGTGTATCGAATGAAGGCTACAATGTTTGATCACAAACTATGATCTACCCTATTAAAGGTCTTCCCTATTAAAGGCTTACAAGATTTTTAGATCTTACCTTGTTAAAGGATTTTAACACCTTGTTAGAAGTGTGCCTGATTAAAGGACTTTAACTTAAAATGAAGTTAGCATCCTACTAAAGGATTTACAATAGCCTGTTAGGACTACTATGTTAAGAGATTTAACTGATTCACCTACTAGAATGTCTCAGCAATGATCCTTTAGTTAGTGCTCTATTGTTGGATAACAAATCAGCTCTTTACTAATGTGTAATTGATCCTCTCTGATCAGATGTATCACTTATGTCCTCTAACTCCTTTCTTTTTTTCTCCTCTAATTGATTATGCAATGTATTTCAATTTACAACTCCTTAGCCACCATGAATTCTCTATTTGCACATGCAAACTTCTCTCTTCTCGCATTCCACACTTACATCTTTTAGGGTTTGTCCTCTTTAAGAAGACCTAGGTGACTTAGGGTTAGGTATGAATCAATGATTGTGATTCACCCAATTTTGTTGCCAAAACATCCCTTCAATTGATTGGTTGCATGTACTGCATAGGGATCTACAATATAGATTTATCCTTAGCATCTTAGAATCACAAAAAAATTCCCTAAGTTAGCTTAAAAATGGTTTACATAGAATATTATGTCATTACAAACAACTATGTCAAAAACTATTTACTTGATAGTTGACGTGTTTGATGCTCAACATCCACTGTATCTTCAATGTCATAAGTTGACCTTTGAATGACTCAACATCCACTAATCACTTGGCATCTGAATGACTTAGTGTCCACTATCTACTTGATACTTGAGTGACTCGACACTTACTAGTTACTCAACACATACTATATGTCTGACAACTTACACTTGACATACACTACTTCTTTAGCATGAACTAAGAAAATAACTTAAGTGTGTTGTCACATATATGTCAAAACCAATCTGAGATTAACAATCTCCCCCTTTGATGTGAGTGGCAAAAACACTTGGTCATGCATCAATATTCTTAGCTCTTGAGAATAAATTTAGATAATATCAATTTAGTACTTGCATACAAAATTTCAAAATTTTGCAAAACACTTATGACTTAATAGTCATACCTCAAAAATTCTATAACTCCCCTTGAGTTGATTATTCTATTCTGATTCTAAAACTGGATACTCATGCTGAGTAGATCACTCTAGTCCTAGTTCTATATTGTATACATTTTTTTGTTTGTTCTCCCCCAAAATGTATTCTCTCCTTTCATGCATTCTCTCCCCCTTTATTCATTCTCCCCCTTTTGACACTTATGTCATGGGTTGTACATGAATTGTGTGTTTTTCCAAGAAAGATTTATAGACCTCCATCATAATATTTAGTGATACATTGCAATTGTCACATGCTACCTCTAGATATTTTATCTGTATGTCTAACTCGGCAGCAAGGGTGACTAAGCCTTCGTGTGTAGAAGGATGAGGATCTTTCTTCAACAATGTCTTTGCATAGGGTAGTTTTTTATGTAACACCTCCATGTGAGTGGTTAACATGGATTGGATGTTGATCAATGTAGTCCTAATATGTGCATCTTGAGCTTGCAATGCTACTAACTGACCTTGTACTGATAATAAATTCCTAAAATGAGACTAACCTTGGCTAGGAAATTTTTGTAGAATGTTACCTATTTTCTTCAAATCTCCCTCTAGATGGTCAATGTGTCTCTGCACTTCTTGTGTGAATAGCGGAACATCACACAACTTGGTCTAAAGAGATAAAATTTTCTCCAACACCTTCTTTACACCCTTAATATTGGTTGCTAACTCAACCTGGTGTAGTGCAATGACACTAGATATTTGTCCATCCACCTTTGCCTAAAATTTCTTCTTAGGCCATTCCATTAATTTGACATTGGAATCTAGGGCCTCATCATTAATTTTATCTATAATATTTTCCAACTACTCAATGATTGACTTGGCTTCATTAGATGCAGGGAGGCTAAATGAATAAAGAAATATATCCTTGATGTCATGAAGTGCTTGTTTCTGCATGTGCTACCTTTTGAGCAATTCTTGGCATTTCTTCCTTGCCAGAGCATCCTGCAATATGTTCATCTATTTTATTCTGATTGTTGTAACATCATACTTTGGTAACTCAATCACCTCATCTAATTTGATGTCACCATATTATATCACCTTATCAACCTTAGATGTGCTAGTACTTTTCCTTGATTCTTGCAATGGGGTAGCTTATGTACTTGGCCTATGAAGTGCTTGACTAGGAGTAGGAGTAGCAGTGTCTAGTAAGGTTACCTATATCTATATTTCTATTACTTCCTCTAGCTTCATAGTTAATATTGAATCTTTAGTCCTATCCTTCTCATTTTCCTTGATTTCTTCTCCACCTTGTGTTTGTGGTGTGGGTGCAAGACTGTCTTCCTGACCTATTTGAACTAGTGTCCTTTCTTTCTCAACTATTGTAATGACTAGTACTAAAACATTTTGTACCTAGGTGGTGAAATGTGAAGGCATTGTGTCCTTCCTTTGATATACTACCATATGCATGGTAGGTTGCACCTCTATAGATTGAGAGAGGGTAATAGATAATGCTTGTGTTTTCTCCCCTACAGATGCCAATTCTACCTTCTCAATCTCATCCACACTCACCAACATAGTATGACTAGATAGTTGTTCCTTGGTGGTGGAATCAATCAATATCTTCTACATATCCTCCTCTATTAGGGGATTGACATTCTAAATGGTGGTGTTAGACACATACTTAACCTTTAATATATCTTCTTGTGAACTGACACTCAACATATGTACTTCTAGTACACTCTGTTCTTGTTGTTTCTCTTCCTTAGTTGTTGTCTTTGTACTGCCTTCCCCATGAACTTCCATTATAGATTCTTCATTTCTTACTTCAACTACCTCTTCTTCTTTTTCTTCACCTACCTCCTTAGGTGTTTTCTCAATAGTCTTTTCTATTGTCAGCCCATAGATCACCTTCCATATTTGTGTGCTCTGCTAAAACACAACTTCAATTTTGTTTTGTAAAATGTTAAAACCTTTGTACTTTGGAGAAAATTTTTCCCTATACTTATTGATAGCCTTTATCACTTTAGATTTGTCCAAATCTGGCATCACTCTTAAAAGTGTAGTCTCTCTAATGTTTCTCTCTATTGTGAGACTATATGTCGACCTTTGCTCAACTCTATCATATAGGTTCTAGGGTAAAGAGTTGGAAATCTCAATTGGATTCATCTTGAAAGTTTTCATCATGGTATATATAGACTCTTCTACTTTATCCATATCTAACTTCCCAAGTTTATCAAACTCAACATGTGCAAATCCACTTAAATCAACATTATTCTTGATATTTTCACACAAGTTGTCCAAATTAGAAGAGGGACTATGACCTACCACTTTGAATTGGTCGTTGTCATCTGGCTCAATCCTTTCCTCATCTGGTTCAATTGGGGAAATATATTTTCTTCTTTTCTTGTGCTCAAGTTCATCTTCTTTTGTAGTTGTACTAGCTCTTGCCTTTAGGCTTCTGAACTTCTTGAGTCTTCTTGGTAGTAGTTGTTGTGCTAGCCTTGGTAATAGGAACTATAGGCTTTTATTGTGAAGGTTTCACAAGCTTTTTAATTTTTCTTGTTGTAGGCTTCTTTTCTTTCCTCTTCTTCTCTTCTGTGGCAACATGTGCTTCATTGGCTTCCTTTCCCTCAACACCTTCATCAATTTTTGCTTCTTCTTCTCCATGGTCCTCACCTTGACCTTGTGTGAGAGAAAGTGGTTTTTGGATAGGTGCATCTTCATCATCTTCATTATCTTCTTCCTCTTCATCTCCTTCTACCCCTTCACCAAATTGTTCCTTGAGTTTCTTCACAAGCTTATTGTTCTTCCTCATCACAGAAGCTATCTTCAAATCCATTGTGATATTTGATTTTACTACATCATAGTTTCCAAAAGTAGTAGTCTCCTTATCTACTTCTTCTACCAGTAAAGAAGTGACGGCTACAAATATCTCATCAACATTAATCTCATACGGCAATGGTCTTAGCCATCTCACCCTTGGAACAACAACTTGGACATATGTGAAATCAACATCAACTAGAAAAAAAACATCATTAAAATGCTTCTCTACTAGTGTTATTGGAATCCTTTGTCTTCTTTTCATTAAATTCTTAAAGTCTTCAAAGTAGCTAGTCATCACAGACACAAAATTATCTCCCACTTGCTCTATAAATTCACCAATCTGCACTGCAGCTGACCTGTTGGTCTTCCAAGCTCTTTTTCCAAATGTGGGAAAAGTGTTTTGTACATATAAAAATATGCAAACAAGTATTAAACCAAGTTTTCATTGTGCACTTTTTTTTCTCCTTATGGCTCCCAAGTTTTTAGATAACTACTGGAGTTGTAACTTGGCAAGGTCATGAGAATCATCTTTCTTCACTATCTTGTAAGCCAAATCCACAACCATACATGGTACAACGTTTAACCTAATGGATTGAAAGAACTTATGTTCAATAATTCTTACTGCAAATACAGTTAGGGGATCAATAATTGGATCTATGGTCATCCCTCTCTTGTTCCATAGTGCTCCTGTATTCTTTTCAATTGCCTCTTTTGCATCACTTCTCATTGTCTTAGGTCTATCTAAGGTTGGGTACCCTATCCCTTTATGAATGATCCTCTTTGTAATTTTAATAGGGTCATCTTCCAACCATATATAATTGTCATGAATTCTACTTAGAAAAATCTTTATCCATTCTATCTTGAACATGTTTGGAAAATCTAGGGCATGGGTTAACCCTTTCCTCTCTACAACCTTGTATTGTTCTTTCAATACTCCATTGTCACACAATTTTCCATATAACTCTCTTATATCCATATCTCCAATGCTTCCAACCTTACAAGTGTAGCAACACCTTACATCTTGTATCATCAAAACATGTGGTGGTATCATAGATAATGCACCAGATGCATCTCCTTTATATGCAATGTCAAGAATTGCACAAAAATGTGGTTATTTGATCTCATTACTTACCAATTGGACATTCAAAACTTCCTTTCCTTCCTTAATAGAAGTAGCATAAGAGCTATACACCATTACGACTAACTAGAGTTTGCAAAATTTCAAATAGCATAGCTTGGCACATGATAAATACCTTGAAAAATCTGATGATTGGTGTCGAGGAGTAATTGAATTCAGTTTGAAAACACTTGAATCCTTTTCTCCAATTTTCCTTCATCTCTTCGTGCTCTCTTCAATCTTGAATAATAGCAAATGAGTCAAAAATTGACCATATAGCCCTTAAAACTTCATAATTAATACTTGGTGCTTACACAGCTATAAGCTCAATTGTAATAGAAATTTTGACTCACTCAGATTCCATGTGATTCCTATTACGCTTGGCAACCATAGCAAGCTCAGCCAACTCTATCACCTTCAATAGCTCAGCAACTATAGTGAAACTTTTCATGCTCGGCAACAACATGAAAACTTAAATATTTCTCCTAAGTTCTAACCAATAGTTTTCATCTTACTTCATGCATAAATGATCCTTTCAAAACTAAATCCTTCGAATTGATGTATAATTGAACTTTTGAATATCTATCCCACACATGCCTCTTAATTGCCTAGTTGGGGGTGGTGTGATCACTTGATTCATTGGATGAAGTGATTCCATCTGAACTTGATGTACTATTCTCTTCCTTTTTCTTCCATGTCTTGTTCATCTGCACTCTAACTTCTTCAACATCAACCTTCCCTTTTCCTTTATTGAATTCACTATTAAGTGCTAGTCATCAATATAAAGAAACATACCAATAAATAACATCCATTCTAGAATTACAATGCAAGCACATCTTTGGTTTGCTAAAATTACATGGTTGAATTGAGTATGGAGGTCTCAGATTCTGTTTGCAAGTGTACTTCAAGTGTATAGGTACTTCATTTAATCTACAAGTCAACCCATTTATTAAAATATAGAATTATCCCTCCATTATTTTAAAATAATTTTCTAGAATAATTCAAAGATAATCACTTATCTATATCATTTGCATTCTTCCTCAAAATCAATGTCACTAATTCATTTCCCCAAAAGCATCTCTCAATATTTAAATTTTAAGATTAAGACTTATCACCTTTTAATTAAGTGACCCACAAATTCCCTAAATTCGTTATTGATTAAACAATTAAAACTCTATTATCAATTAAATTTGATTAATTCTACAATTAAAATAACTAGTAGCTATGTCAATAACTACATGATTATCAACTGATGTTAATTTCCTATATTAAGAGTCAACTATGTTTCATTCCATCAATGTTCAAATTAATACTTTAATAATAACAAGTTAAAATAAATCCCCAATACCAAATATTAATATCTCGGATAAATTCCTCTTATGTATGTTGAATGATAAATTAATTAATTATTCATGTCCAATTATTAACCAAATCAAATTGATTAATATCTTTTACAAAACTTCAATCATTAACTATTCTCCACTAAATTAACTTTTATCAGTTTAATTGATAACTATTTAGACCATTTACACTATTATTTATTAATAATTTGTTAGACACAACAAACATTAATAAATAATAAACTCATCAAAACTATTATTAATCGATCTAGAGAAACCTTCCATAAACTTCATTAGTTAATATTTAATTACCTCTTAACACAATTATGGTATATCAATAATTTATTTAATAATACATAACATATTAATAATAACATAACAATTCAAATCATAGCAATGTTATAACAAGGTTATAATATAACAATGATTCCTTATCATTTTAATAATACTTAATTAAATCTTAATCCAATATCATTAAAATTTAAGTCTCTTAATTTAAATCATTATAATAATTATTGATTAAATCATCATTAAACAACTATTATTAACATAATATAAATTACCATCTCTTAATTATTTAATATATATTAAATTGTATCTAATATATATTAAATAAAATTAATATTAAATAATATAAATTCTAAACAAACTAATCTACATATAAATTAAACTTTGTTAAAATAATAATAAACATATATTAAAACTTTACTTAAGAATTTACATTTATTAAAACATAAAACAAAATCGAATTTCCCAAATTATAAAATGGCGTGTGGAAAAGGGTTTTGGGTGATTAATAATTGTTGTATCACATGACACAGCCGCTGACCTGTACATCTGTCATGCGGCCACTATACAATGCCCAGTCGCAGGTACACTACATACGCAGATACCCTACGACAAGCGATTGACAAGCAACATAAACAATGGGGATACGGGCTTCACCCTCCCTTATGCAATATAAATTTTTCAATTTTTTTTTTCTTATAACATTCTTTATAAAACTTTTAACATGTGCAATTCGGAATTTAAAATGATTTTCCAGTGCAATTTTAAGCAAATATATTAATATATGTATATATGTATATATATTTGTATATTCGTATATGTATATATATACATATATACATACATATATACATATATATGTATATATATATAGATACATATATATATATATATATATGTATATGTGTGTGTGTATATATATATACACACACACATATTGATGGAGACACAACCCAAGAATAGAATGGAAACAATAGAAAAGGGAAATTATATTAACTGAGAAAAAAAGCTAGTACAACCAGTACAGGAAAATAAACTTCAAAACATGCCCTAAGGGCTTACAATAGCATAAATCTGGAGATAATTTCTCCTTATGGTACCTGCTCTCAAACTCCACTCCTAACTGCCTTTTACAATGCCAGAAATCTCCTTAAATAGACCCCGGAGGGTTAAGGACTAGGAGTAAATTCTAGAAAGTGCTAGTAGGCATCCACCGAAGAAATAGAAGGTTCCGAAAGCTACGTTAGAAGTCAGTGCAAATTTAGAAGAATCCAAAAACGGTAACCGAACTTTCGGGAGGCATAACTTTTGAACCATAGCTTCGATTGACAAACCGTTTACATTTTCGGAAAGCTCTCAAAGCACTCTATAGCCCTACGGACAAGCTTTTCTCCTTCCCCATTTTTTGACCCTTTTCGAGGTCATTGAATGCCCTAAACCTGACTTTGAAGCATTCTTAGGAGGTCTCCAAAACCTAAAAAATTGCAATAACTTTCAAACTGTGGGGCCTATGGACCTGATTCTTTTTCTGGAATGCTCTAAATCATGATTACATTCATCTGGCCAATTCACACCTTCTAGTTTATCGAAATGATGGCCCAAATACATGCTCCTATTTTTTTGGGATTTTCAAATGCACTGATAGTTGAACTATGAGAGTTGGAACCTTTATTTAAGCCAAATGGGTATCCAAAAAATGTAAAGACATGAAACAGAAACTAAGTCTAAGTACATTTTTTTGGGTGACACAGGATTGCCCTTATACCTCTGGATGCTCCTGCATCAGACACCCAGGGTAGATTGAAAAGTGACCCTATCACTTTATGGATGGTAGAGGAAATCCCAAATGGGAAACCTCAGCTGCTGAAATCCAAGTTGAGTCCTCGATCAGCTATCCTTTCCATTTGACCAAATACTCTTCATACTGCCTATTTCTGGTACTCCTACCCACACGATGATCTAGAATGTCTTCTATCTCCTCATTCTTAGAAGCAGGAATTGGACATGGCTCTAAAACCAGCTCCTCATATGCACCATCATCATGATACTCTGTTAAATCTGCAATGTTGAAAATGGGAGAAATGTGAATACCATCTGGTAGCTCCACCTCATATGCATTTCCTGAGTTATGTTTCTTAGAAACTTTACAGGGGCCAAATTTCTTCATTTTCAGCTTGTTGTAAGTACCAACTGGAAATCTTTCTTTTCGTAAGTGCACCATGACTAGATCCCCTACTTGGAATTCCTTATGTCTTCTCCTTTGATCAACCCTAGCTTTATACTCTTGATTCATCTTGATAATGTGTGCTTGAACCTCCTCATGTAGACGCTTGATGTGTTCAGCAAATTCCTTAGCTTCAGCACTTGTTCTCTCCCCTTGTTCTATCTTCCTCAATTCTGGTGCAGTCCTTGGGCTATTCCCATATACAATTTGAAATGGTGATTTTCCAGTACTCCTATTTACAGAGTTATTATAAGCAAACTCTGCCTGTGGTAGAATCAAATCCCATCCCTTGGGCTTATCTCCAACTAAACATCTCAGAAAATTGTCCAGACTTCTATTTACCACTTCTGTTTGGCCATTAGTCTGTGGGTGATGCGTGGAACTGAATTTCAAGTTTGTTCTCAACTTCTTCCACAATGTCCTCCACAAATACTCCACAAATTTAGCATCTCTGTCAGAAACTATACTCCTTGGAAGACCATGTAGTCTTACCACGTCTTTGAAAAACAAGTCTGCAATATGGACAACATCATGAGTTTTGTGGCATGGAATCAAATGTGCCATTTGGAGAACCTATCAACCACCATGAATACTGAGTCATTACCCCTTTGTGTCCTTGGCAATCCAAGAACAAAATCCATACTTATGTCCTCCCATGGCCTTGATGGAACAGGCAATGGCTGATATAGGCCAGTATTTTGACTAAACCCCTTGGTAACTTGACAAACTTGGCAACTCTATACAAACTTCTTCACATCCTATGTAATTTGAGGCCAAAAATAATGTTCTCTAAGAATGGCAATGGTCTTATCCCAACCAAAATGTCCTGCCATACCTCCACTGTGTTTCTCCTTAATCAAATTTTCCCTCATGGAACTCCTTGGAATGCACAATTGACTACCTTTCAACAACATGCCATCCTGAATCAAATAGTCTAACCACTTGGTTCTATCTACAGCAACAGGTTCTTTACAAGCTTTCCATGCTTTAGAAAAATCAGGATCCTCGGGGTACAAATTCTTGAGTTCATCAAACCCAACTACTTCAACCTGCATTGTTGTAAGCAACAACTGTCTCCTACTTAGTGTATTTTCAACCCTGTTAGATTTTCCACTTCTATGCTTCAACACAAATGTATAACTCTACAAGAATTCTACCCACTTCATATGCCTCTGATTCAATTTACCTTGGCTATTTAGGTACTATAATTCCTGATGATCAGTATACAAAACAAATTCCTTTGGAATTAAATAATGCCTCCATTTTTTTAAGGCCTAAACTATTGCATAGAACTCTTGATCATAAACATAATACTTCTTTGCATCATTCAATTTTTCACTAAAATATGCTATAGGTTTACCTTCTTGTCTTAATACAACCCCAATAGCACTACCACTAGCATCACAATCCACCTGGAATACTTTTCTAAAATCTGGAAGTGCCAACACAAGCTGTTCAGTCACCTTCTTCTTCAGCAATTCAAAACTTCTCATAGTTGCTGCAGTCCATTTGAACTCTTTTCTATCCCCTCTTATTGTATCAGTTAGGGGTGCACATATGCCACTGAAATTCTTAATAAACTTCCTATAAAAACTAACCAGACCATGAAATGATCTTACCTCAGTAGCAAACCTTGGAGTAGGCCATTCCAAGATGGCTTTTACCTTCTCTGGATCCATTTTGAGGCCTTCAGGTGATATAACAAATCCCAAATAGACTAACTCCCTTTTTGCAAAGACACACTTCTTTAGATTAATTAACAGTTTCTCTTCCCTTAGCCTTTCAAGGACACTGCAAATATGTAGTAAATGTTCTTCCAAAGTCTTGCTGAGAATTAAAATATCATCCAAATAGACAATAACAAATTTTCCCAAGAACTTCTTAAGTACCTCATTCATGACTCGCATGAAGGTGCTTGGGGCGTTCGTCAATCCAAAGGGCATGACTAACCACTCATAAAGACCCTCCTTGGTCTTGAAGGTTGTTTTCAGCTCATCTCCTTCTTGAATCCGTATCTTATGATAGCCACTCTTCAAATCTATCTTTGTGAAGTACTGAGCTCCACTCAAGTGGTCCATAAGATCATCCATCCTTGGCAAAGGAAACCGGTACTTGATGGTTATCCTACTTATAGCTCGAGAATCTGTACACATCCTCCACTCTCCATCCTTCTTTGGTGCAAGTACTGCAGGTACTGCACATGGACTCAGGCTCTCTCGAATCAAGCCATTCCTCAGCAACTCCTGAACCTGTCTATTTAGCTCCGCAATTTCAGTAGGAGTCATCCTGTGAGTAGCCTTGTTAGGAAAACTAGCTCCTAGAATTAGATCTATCTGATGACTGATTTGCCTTACTGGTGGCAATCCATCTAGAACATTATCAGAGATAATATCTCCAAATTCGCCTAGTAAATCTGAAACTTCAAATGGTATTTCACTACTACCTTCTTTATCTTTCCTAAGAATCAAAGCATAGCACATATGCTGATGTTTCATGCCATCTAAAAACTTCCTTACATCAACAAGACAAATCCTAGCACTGCTACATACCTTTTCACCTTCCTTTTTCATGGGCTTCAATTTGTGGTGAACTCCATCCTTTGTCAGAGAGTATGTGTTTGCATGTCCATCATGTATTTCATGTCTATCAAACTGTCATCGTCTACCCAACAATAGATGGCAAACATCCATCAAAATAAAATCACAAAGAACTTCATCATGGTAACTCCCAATTTTGAATTTTACTAAACATTGTTCACTTACCAGGACCTTATGATCATCTTTTACCCAAGAAATCTGATAGGGTTGGGGATGTTTCTCCCTCTTGAGCTTTAGCTTACAGACCATCTCTTCTGATACTAGGATATCAGTTCTACCACCATCAATGATCACGTCACAACATTTATCCTCACACTTGCATCTGGTATGAAACAAACTCCTTCGTTGTCCTAGTTCATTCTCACCACTTAGTAGGACTCTTTCATTTACCAAGGTCTCTACTGTTTTTGCATCCTCTGAATGTGATGATTGTGCATCTTCATCCACATGAGCAACCCTAGCTTGGCCCTCAGCTCTCCTATCTATCCTTCCTTGTCGTTGAGGGCATTCAAAGGCACGATGACCTTCTTCATTGCAATGAAAACAGGTACCACGAAAGCCTCCTCTTCCTTGTCAATGTCCTCTACCTCTTCCTCTTTGATTTCCAAAGTCTTGATCATGGGAGCGGTTGAAACCCTCATTCCTTTGGTTTCCGCTAGTACCCACATCTTCATTTTTCTTTTGGGTTTCATTATGGCCTCCAGATGATCTACCGCTTCCCCTTCCTCCTTGACCGCGCCATCTTTTTCTTCCTTCAAACCTTTTATTCAGCTTCTCTTTAACTCATAGGGCAAACTGGTATGCCTCTTCAACACTGGTCATTCTTACCAGACTTAATTCCTCCTGGATGCCAGGTCGCAACCCACTGATATAACAAGCAACCTTCTCCTTATTTGCTTCTGCATGCCCCACTCTAATCAAGATTCGGTAAAACTCCTCTGTATATTCTTGGACTGATCTTCCTACTTGGTTTAATCCATGCATCTTTTTAAATAGATCAAGCTCGTAGTCCACATGAATGAACTGCTTCTTCAATTTGTCCACCATGCGATCCCATCTGGTGATCTTCTCCTTTCCTCTTCTAAGTCTTTCCAGTTGAACCTCTTGCCACCAGATTTTGGCATGGCCTTTCAATTTGGCCTTTGCAAACTTAACCCTATCTAGGTCCCTTATATCCTCATACTCAAAGTATTCTTCCAGTTCATTGATCCAATCGATCAACTCATCTGGTTTCAGATTTCCTGAAAATATACCCACTTCAATTGTAGGTCTTTTTCCAAACTTAGTAATGGCCCTAAAAGGCCTTTCCTCTACAGGATTCAGAACTTCCTCATCGACTTCCTCTTCTGGTCCCATTACTTCCTCTTCATTTTCATCCTCACTATTGTCACCTGCGGCAACATTTGCTCCTCTACAAAGCTCCTCTTGCAATGCTTGTACTTGCCTCTGGAGGGCTCTAACCTCCTCAGGATCAATAGCT